>CM055109.1:47112183-47358611 GCA_029204225.1 Diphasiastrum complanatum
AGTACATCAAAGTGAATGAGAGAGAGAGAGTAAGTTTTTGTCCAAGACTAGCCATGTTTGGCACGATTTGCTTGAGTGTAGATTTTCATCTCATCTTTATCTTCATTCTGCTTGTGAGTGTAAGGGGTGAGTAGAACTGTGATTACAAATCCATTTGTTGGATTAGAAGTCAACATTTGAGTGAAACACTGCAAGTTAGAAACCTTTGTGAGTTTCAGGTACAAACAAATCTATATCTTGTGTGTAGAATCTTGCTAGTAAGATGGGATCAGTGGAGCCTACCTTCTAGAAGCTAGTGAGAGGTTAAATTCTACCAATTATGCTATTTGGAAAGTGAGGATGGAGGTCACTAATGGTGCTCCAGGATCTTTATGAGTTTCTAATAGATGATGAAGATGAACCTCTAGGTGCACAGGAATTAGTGAGATACAAGAAGAGGTCTAGGCTTGCACTTCACTGTATTAAGATGAATGTAAGCAATGATCTTTTAAGGGAAGTATCATCATGTAAGAGTGCTAAAGAGGCTTGGAAATATTTAAAATCTATCTATGAGTCTAGTAACACTTTGAGGGTTCTCATGCTTAGGAATCAGATTCTACAAAGCATGAAGAGGAGTGATGAGAGTGCACAAGATTATGTGCTAAGAATCAAGTCTCTCAATAGGGAGTTAGCTTCCATTGGAGAGAAGATTCAAGATAGTGAGCTTGTTCAGATTGTCCTAAATGGTCTAGGGATTGGCTTTACAAATTTGGTCCAAAGCTTTGCAATCCAAGACACTTTGCCTACTATAGAAAAGCTACATAGTGTATTAGTAGCTGAAGAGTGTAGGATGTTGCATACCAATGCAAGAATGAATGCTATTTCTCTGCAGGGATGGTGATGAGAAAGCTAATTTCTCATTCAAAAGCAAGAAGAAGACCAATGGCAAGAAGAAGCACTTCAAGGAGACCAAGGAGGAGGATGAGACTTCAAGCTCAAAGGGCAAGATCAAAGACAAGTCCAAGTACAAATGTTTTTTCTGTGGAAAGAAAGGACATTTTGCATCAGAATGTCTCAAGAAGAAGAAGGCACAAGAGAGAGCAAACAAAGCAACATTGCACATCAGAAGGAAGAGGAGGATGAAGAGTCATCCTTGATGGTTTCCAACAAACCACCATCATCCAAGAGCAACACCAATGATTCTTGGTGGATTGATAGTGGGGAAAGTTCCCACATGACATATCAAAAGGACATATTCTCCACCTTACTTTCTTACAATGACTTACATAGATTAATCTATACTGCAAGTAGTCAAGAATGTAAGATAAGTGGAATAGGAACAATTCCCTTGTATGTGGGATCATCCAAAAGGATGAATCTAGATAACGTTCTTTATGTTCCTAAGTTAACCAAGAATTTGCTTAGTGTTGGCCAGTTAATGGATAATGGCCTAGATGTACAATTTAGCATGGAGTTTGTTCCATCCTTAGAAATGATGAATGTATAGCCAAAGGCTTTAGGCAAGGTAGATTGTTTAAGCTTGATGCTAATATTGCAGTGGAGAGTGTTAACTTGGCAAAGGTGGAGCTATCAAAGGTGGAACTGTGGCACAAAAGGTTGGGCCACCCCAACTACAAAGCCATGGAATCTATGGCTACAAAGGAGCTTGCAGTTGGACTCCCCAAGCATTTGTCAAAGTGTGGGAAGAGATGTGAAGCATGCAGCTTCTCAAAGGCTCACAAACTACCCTTCTCAAGATCTACATCAAGATCAAACTCTCCTCTTGAACTCATCCATTCGGATGTTCATAGTTTTTCACATGAGTCTAATGGTGGTGCCAAGTACTATGTAATCTTCATTGATGACTATTCTAGATTTTGTTGGATGTACCTCTTGTCTAGCAAATCAATGGTGTTTGATTTTTTTGTAAAGTTCAAGACTTTGGTAGAAAATCAACTTAGTACCAAGATCAAGGTATTAAGGAGTGGTAATGGAGGTGAATATATCTCCAATAAGTTGATTGACTTTTGTAGTTCTAATGGCATAAAGAGGGAGTTGTCATGTCCATACACCCCTCAACAAAATGGAGTGAGTGAGAGAAGAAATAGATCTCTTTGTGAGTGTGCTAAGGCCTTAAGGCTAGATGCTTCTCTATCCAAACCATTTTGGGGTGAAGCAATAACTTGTGCTAACTATTTGTGCAATAGATTGCCAAACCAAGCCATTGGAGGAATCACACCATTTGAAGCTCTATTTGGAGAGAAGCCCAATCTCAAGGATCTCAAAGTTTTTGGATCCACTTGCTATGTACACCAATCCTTGGATAATAGAAGGAAGGATGATGCAACATCCATCAAAGGCATCTTTGTGGGATATGGTGAGAATAGCAAAGGTTATAGAGTCTTCAATCCCATCACTAGCAAGGTGATAGTGAGTAGGGATGTTATTTTTGATAAAGGACATGCTTGTGATTTGGATGATAATGCTACTAATCATCTTGATGCCAAGGATCATGCTAGGATGGAGGAGGAGCTTCCAAGTGAAGAAGAACTTGAGGATCCACCTCAAGATGCAAGAACTCCAAGAACTCCAAGAACTCCAAGAAGATCTACAAGGGCAAGATCCGAGCCATTGAGGCTCACCTATGATGGTCAAGGTGATCAAAGGGAAGGCTCATCATCTTTCACATCTTACACCTTTCTTACTTCAATGTTAGATGAGCCAACATGCTATGAAGATGCTTGTAAGTCTAAAAGTTGGATGGATGCTATGCAAGTAGAGTATGATGCTCTTATTGAGAATCATACTTGGGATCTTGTGGATCTTCCTCAAGGGAAGAAACCTCTTGATTGCAAGTGGGTGTTTAGATTGAAGTATAATCAAGATGGATCAATAAGCAAGCATAAAGCTAGGCTTGTTGCCAAAGGTTTTCTACAAACCAAAGGCATTGATTATGATGAGATCTCTGAATAATGTGATTAAGACTTTAAAATCCAAATAATGTGAATGTTGCAAAAAGTAAGGTGAGAATCTATAGAGGTGATTTCTCTCAAAGCATGTGCGTTTGTAACAAACTTTAAAAGACATGAAAATTTCAGTGGACCGGTCTTGAGCATGTTACAATCTTGACAAATGCATGTCAACTCTGTGTAATTTGAGCATGTTACACAACAAACTAAGATCCAAGAAACATTATGTAATACATATATTTAACCAAATTTATTAGAAAACTCAACAGTCAAAGCCTTTTTGACATGACTCTTGGTTTAGCATATCAAGGAACATACTATGATAATTCTCAATCATTCAAAACACATGGAGGGTGGTTGCTAGTAATTATGTAAAATCTAAAAAAATCCAACTACAATTCTTATCTTAACTTAATCTAACTTTTTATTATTAATCAAGCATATTATAAAGATAAAAACTTGACCATCACATGATTTAAATGATTTTTTGTTCTTACTATAAAGTCTCTTCTAGCCACACATGCCAAGACAAGAATTAAACGTTTTTCTCAATATTCAAGATAAGAACGATAGAAAATTGTGGAAAGAAATGGATACTACAGTAAGCTCATTAATAAGACAAAGTTTTCTAATGTACTACATAAAATGACCTTTAAATCAGAATTCCCATAGTCCCTATGGGAGCTCATCATCCTTTTTTCCTAGATGGATCAAAAAGTCTGTTATTTGCAATATTCTCTAACCTTGAGCAAGAACTCTTATCTACTACTAATGAACACCAAGTGTCATCAACAATAAAACCATGCAGCATATTGTGCAAGCTCTCAAAGCAAAGAGATTGAGCATGAAGAATCACCAAGCAGCATAAGGGAATTTTTATATTCAAAGCTTTCCAAAAATCACGTGGAAAGAAAGACAACAAGTGGATATGACTGCTTGAGCAAGATGCAGTTGGACCTTGTACTAAAGAGGGTAGCAAGAATCTGGTTGTACACTCATATTCATCCTCTCTACTTCAAGTTTGATAGAAATCATGTTATCTTATAGTTGCTTTATGGTAATGACATTGTATTAACTCTACATACCGAAGTGGACTTTAATAGCATTGAGGAGGGTAAGCAAGTTGTCGAAGAAGGTACAAACATTGCCTTCTTCAAGCTCTTATAAACAATAATATTTGGAGGTTGTTCAAGCTTCCACAAGGCAAGAAGGCAATTATATGCAAGTGGATTTTCAAGGTAAAGTAAAATACAGATGGATCTATCAACAAGTACAAGGAAAGGTTGGTGGCAAAAGGATACACTCAAGTGTATGGTATTGATTGTGATGAGACCTTTGCATCCATGGCAAAGATTGTAAGCATTCAAATCATCATTTCTCTTGCTACACTTTTTAATTGAGATCTATGAAAAATGGATGTTTTTAATGTTTTTTTTGAATGGACAAGTATACATGGAGCAACTTGAGGGCTACACATTTTAAGACGAGCCTAATATGGTGTGCTTACTCACCAAGGAGTTGTATAGGCTTTAGCAAGCACCAAGGAGGTGGTATGCTAAGTCTTTATTGAACTCCCTAACTATGCTGAACGTATTGCTGCTAAAGAGAATTTTTGCAATTCACATATTCAGAAGATTTTTACCTATTTGGAAAAAGAAAATGGTGCCTTGACTGTTGATACCCCTACCCACATTGAACCTCCTCTTTCACCTCACCCTTTGATCTTTACTGAAGACCTTGATGAAGATAGTTCTTCCCAGCTAAAGCCTTTCTCGCAAGAAATTTGTGAAGCCAACAGTTAATCTGCCTTTGAATTATGTCAAGCCAAGAGTTGCCAAGTACCTTTGGTACTTGGTCATACTATTGAGTTTAAATTTGCAAAACTGCCTATAAGCTTTGGAGCCTTCCATCCGTAAACTTCTTGGCACCCATATCTATTGAACTTTGGATCACTCTTACCCATCTTACTGGTGCAGAAGTCCAAGCCTACAAGCTTGCCTCTTTGCATAAAAATCCTTCCTTTGACACTCCTATCGCCTTTGATACCGTCATAAAAATGAGCAGATTTGAACCTTCGAGATGTCCTTCTGAGTAGACCTATGCTAGAACTAGGGGCCACTCTGGCACTGGCTTCAATAGGACGAGCCTGCATCAAGCTAGAATTTGGAATTGGAAAAGACCTTTCTTTAAGTGTAGATGCGATGACAAATGCAAAAACAACTCTTCAGTTATCTGGTTTGATCACGCTATCAGATATATGATGAATAGCCTTGCCAAATTCTTCCCTGGTGCCTCTCGACAAAACCAACTAAATGCCATTTTTCTTTGGCTGCATAGACCTGCTAGAGATGTCGTCAAAGCCCATCTTGTCTTTCTTTACATTAGACAACACATGATTGATGCTGCCATAGAAACTTTCCAATAACCCCACTGCTAAGCTTCTTGCACACCTTGGCAATGTTGGAAATGTTCGCGAAATTGAAAGCCTCTTAAAAAAGCCCAGCTTCTCTACCTTACAGGACAAATACCTACAGAATACAAGCTAGAAAACATGATCCTTCAATTTGAACAATCCAAGTGCACACATATCAGGCAGCGGTAACAAAAAGAGAAAATACTTTTCGAATAAAGGCAATGAGGGGCAAAGTAGTGGTGGCAAAGAGGGTCTTCCAATTAGAAGACTGAATTTTTAACGTGATTGATCCATGTGTAGGAGGATATAGAAGAAATAAGAGTACTGGAGATCAGTTCAACTAGTAGGCGACAACTAGTGTTAGAAGAAACAAAGGGAAGATGTTTTTGCATTTACATTATTACAATAGATGATTTGAGAAGATAAATGTTAAAGAATTTTATTCTGAGACTTTACTTCATATCTTTGGTCATGTTGATGAGCTATTTGATCAAACTGTGTCTGGTTGGACTTTTTTTCCACATTTGAAGCATAAATGGTACAAATCCTTTCAAGTTTTTTGTGAATTCAATGTTGATAATAAATATCCCATCATGTATTTGCTCTAACACTAAACGTTTTAAAGAGTTCATTTGTGAGAGTTTTGGGCATGTTGTCTCCATGGATACTTTAATTATTAGTAACAAATTCTTAAAGAATGGCCTGAACAAAGGGCTTAATCATATTCCTTTATGTCAATCTAATATCAATGAGGTCTTTACCAAGGTTGATTTAAATTGGCTAAAATTTTACCCGTATATCAGAACATTGATCACAAAACTATTATGGAACATGCCCTTATCTACAAGAATACCATAGCAAATTTTTTAAAAAGACCAAATGACATGGTAAAAGTATAACAAATAACAAATTAAAGAGTGTCATCGATGAGCGTAACTAGATTACTACCAACCTATATGTGAATGGTGTGGATAAGGCCCAACATAATCCTTGTTTCATGTGCATCTACGTTGTTAGAAATTTGGCCTTGCTAAGATTGTCTAGTCCAGACTTTGCCCCCTTTCCAGATGAAGGTTGCAATACTATAGATAATGTTATGTTCATCTCTTCTCTCTATTTCGTGACCTTATTCAGATTGGACGAGGAGAGACCTATGAATGCATTCGAAAGAGTAGTCGTGAGGGGAAGTGATATGAAATAAGGTAAGATTTTTGTTATGTCTTCAACTCTATAATCACTAGCTAAATGCTACCGACAAGTGAATGAGTTGTGCTTGCTGTGAATAACTCACATACATATGATAATTGTGGATTGGTTTAGAGTGTTGAGCTTCCAAAAAAAACTCTTGTGATTGGGCGTTGCCTCAGCCTCATACCTGAGCAATCGCTGAGGTATGATACTCAAAACAACTTTGGTAATGATGCTTCTGGAAAATGATTACATGTTTGATAGGAAATTGCTGATGGCTATATACTTTTGAGGAAGTTTTGGTGGATCTATGGATTGCTGGCCAACGGATTTCCGTGGGTTGGTGGATCGCACTTCCACGTGCTATTTGCAACACTTCAAGTGCTGAAATACTCATATACACTGGTGCCTACCTAATGGACAACAGGCAACGGCCTATCAAAATGTGTGGAGACAGATGCGTACTGCATGATAGTTGATAAGAATGATCGCCTTGTGCATGCTTGATGTATTTATGATCAGGTTTTCTACTCAAAATGAGCATATAACTCTTTGCAGGAGGCCACCCTATAAGCAAATGATTTGCTTCAACTACTGTATGCTAGGATACTAATGATGGATTTGAGATAGTTTTGTGTATTAAAACTGCAACTCATACGGTGATGTAGACTATAACGTAAAAAAGTTTTATGAAGCATGTATTATGATGTTATGGGTTTGTTGGAATTCAAATAATGAACTATTTGGCAATAATAAGGGAGGGAGGAAGGCTTATTCTAACAAGTCATTAATTTGCTTAGAAATTTCTTCTTGTTGAGAATGGCTTACCCTATAGGGAGGTCTATTGGGTATGGAACTGCCAGGAATAATGTCTATCGTATGGTCTTCAGGTTTTTCAGGGGGTAAGAACTTTGGTAGCTCATTAGAAAAACAAGAAGAATATCTCAATAAAAAATCTTTTCTATTATTGTCCAAAGAATGCGCATTTCCATCAACATCATCATCCATACTTTGAAAAAACATCAAATAAAAAAAAAGCGCTTTCTTTAGTACCTTTGATACTTGAATATGGCTTACCAAAGGAATTGTTTCGCCACTCTGTCCTGCATGCACACTAACGTCTTTACTTTTGTGTTTCCATGAAATCAAATGCTTATTGTAGTCCACCAGAGGATTGTGCATTTTGTGCCAAGGCATGCCTAAGATTACATCTACTCCCTGTAAAGGACCGACCATGAATTCTATAGGTTCATAGTAGTCAGAGATTTGGAGCTTAAGTTTTCCAATTATAGGATAAATGTTTGCATCACCATCAACAAAAGCACTTTTAGCCTTAAGCATAGATTCAGAAAAAGAACCAGCTCCTATCTCTTGTGCAAGCTTAAAAGAGATGAAATTATGAGAGGAGCCTGCATCAAAGAGAATTAGACAGAGTTTGTTATGGACTTGTCCCCATGTTTTGAGAAGATCATGGGTTTGAGTGCCTTCAATGCTATGTACGGCCACCTGCTTCCCTTTGTCTGCACTTGAGCTTTGGCATCTTTGAGTACAGACGATGATGATTCCTAGGAACATGAAGGAACCTTAAGGAGAAACTTTTCCAGTTTTAAGTTCTGAGGACAAAACTTGAATAAGGGGGGAAGAATGTCATGCCCATGACTGGTCTCAGGTAGCGTGTCCACGCTAGGGACCAGTAAACCAACAACCCGTAAGTTAATTGTGACTATAAGAGATTTGGGGCCCTTATGTGTACATGGTCATAATTAATGGTTGTAGGCCTAAACACTTCATTACAAGAAAATGTAGCAAAAATTGCAAAAAAAAAATGGCAAAAAGTGCAAAATTTTTCGCAGTTTTTGTCATTTTTTGCCAAAAAAAAAATTGCGGAAACGGTTTCCGCAATTTTTTTGGCAAATCGGCAAATTCGGTCCCGCAATTTTTTTGGCTGATTTTTCGCAATTTTCATGGCTAAATTAATAATAAAGAAATTGCGGAAACCCACCCACAATTTTTTGGCATGATAATTGCGGACACCAATACCACATAATGTAGGTTGAACTTGTACATGGCTAAACTTATGGAAATGTTTACTGAAAAGAATAATGATGGTTCTGTTGACTTAGCTTATAAAATAAATTCCTATTAAAGGATCTCGGATCATGTCTTTAGACAACTTGGATCTTGGATCCATGGGTGTGTCTATCGGTTTGCAGTCCTCCATGCCATATGAACTGGGCCTAAATCAGTCATCTCAAATTCTGATGAAAACATAGATTTGGTTTCCTGTAATAGCTGATTTGAATTGCTGATAATTAATGAATCATCAACATATAATGCTATTATAACATAGCTTGAACCTTTACGCTTGAGATATACATTAGAGTCTACGGAACAAGAAGCAAAATTATACTACAACAAGAAGTGATTGATTCTGTCATGCCAGGCTCTGGGAGCTTGCTTGAGACCATATGATGCCTTATGCAATTTACATACCAAATGCTCTTTGTCTTAAAGGATGTAATCTTCTGGTTGATGAATAAATATGTCTTCTTGTATATATCTGTGAAGGAATGCTGTCTGGACATCCATCTAATGAATGTCTAGATCTTCTGCAGCAGTTTTAGCCACCAAGGTGCGAATAGATTGATGCTTTACCACTGGACTGAAGGTGTCAGTGTAATCTATTCCATAAACTTGCTCAAATCCTTTAGCCACTAATTGAGCTTTCCATTTAGATATTGATCCATTTGGCTTAAGCTTTAGCTTGAAGATCCATTTAGAGTCAATAGGCTTTATATCTACAGGAGGATTGACAAGACTCCAGGTCTTGTTTTTCATCAAGAAACGTACTCAGCATCCATGGCAGCTTTCCATTCGTCTGCATTGGGCATTGATAGCGCTTCTACAATAGTGGCAGGTTCATCATGAATGATGAACGCCTGAGGGACAAAATGATCAGGTTGCTGTCGTTGTCTTGCAGACCTTCGAACTGTAGGTGTTTGAGCAGATGTCTCTCCTGGGTGAGTGACTGGGATGTCTTCAACTTGTGATTGAACAATCATAGATCTGAGCCTATGGATGAAAAATGGAGATGTTGGAACAAACTCCTGCATTTCTTATTTCTGCTTGAAATCATGAAATTTGTCTTAAAGGAAGACAACGTCGTGACTGACTGAGATCTGTGACTTGTCTCATCATCATAGATGCGATATGCCTTATGTGATGTTGAATAGCCGATAAAACTATATTTACAACTTACTGGGTCTAGTTTCTTCCTTAGATCAGACGGTATTTGAGCATAGTAGAGGCATCCAAATACACGTAAGTGTTTCAGACTTGGTTTGTAGCCGTAGTAGGCTTAAAATAGTGTCTTGGAGTTGATTGTCTTCGTGCTGGAATAATTTTGCAGATAGCAAGCTGTAGAAATTGCTTCAGAAGTTGAGCATTGACAGTCATGGACCGTGTAGCTTCCAATAGTGTTTGGTTCTTTCACTCAACTATGCCATTCTACTGTGGAGTGTAGCTGGCTATGATCTGATGGTGCACGCCACATGATGATAAATAGTCCGCCATTTCATTTGATAGGTACTCTCCCTTTGAATCAGACCGTAGGGCCTTGATTCTCTGACCAGTCTGATTCTCAAGATATTCATTGAAGTAATTGAATGCTTCTGACTTGTTCTTTATGAGCATGATTCTGGTGAACCGGGAGTAGTGATCAATGAATGTGATAAAATATAGAGCTTGACCCAAAGAGGGTATGCTCATGGGACCACATAAGTAATTGTGAATCAGTGACAGAATGGACTTCGCTCTCCTGGCTTGTCCTCTTGGAAATTTTGTTCTAAATTGTTTCCCTAGTAGACAATTTTCATGACAGTCTGATTAGCTGTGGTAACAACATTGATATTCGTATCCTTGACCATTTTGTTATGATGCACGTACAAGATTGAACGCATGTTTAAGTCCTAGTCTTTGATGCCAAACATGATCATCTGTACTACTCACATAAAGTGCATAATCGTGACTCAGAATATACCAGATGCGACATTCCTTAATGTCATGATTGGATCTTTTGCAATACCTGCAAAAGAGTTTGGCCTTTGGTGGTTGTTGTTGACAACTGTGGTGTCGCTGTGATTGCTGCGTTGAACCTAGCTGCTCTGCCTTCGTCTTCTTGTCTTGAAGTTCTTCTTCTTTAACTGCTGCTTATTAGAGTACAATGCCATGAATGTATTTTAAATTCCGAGTATTTTTCGTATTTATGTTATCTCAAAGATGAATCTTACATAGATGCTTTTAATACTCATAATATCAATGTTGATGTATCGTCTTTCCCTAAAGCATTGTCTTTTACTGATGATAATTTAGAATCTTCGCCTGAGGGCAAAATCTTTAAGAGACTTAGGGAGGAATATAATGATATATTTCCGGAGCAGTTGCCTGAGGGTCTTCCCCCCTCACGGGGTGTAGACCATCACATAGATCTCCTTCCCGATAGCTCTCCTGTATCGCTTTTTCCCTACAGGATGAGCCCGAAGGAAGAAGATGAAGTTGCTAGTCAACTTAAGAAGCAGGAGTTGTTGAGTCTTCTTCTAAAATAGGGAAACCTATGGTAGTAAGTTGATTCAGCAATTGTTTGAATTCATTCAAGTGATCGTTGATTGAGGTGCCTTCACTCATCTTGAGTGTAAGTACCTTTTTCATCAGAAAGAGACGAGTCGATACATCTGAAGCCTTGTAGATACTTGTTAGGATATCCCACGCTTCTTTGGACGTGGTGCTATTTGATATGTGAGCAATCTGAGTGTCTTTCAGATTCAAGGATACAATGGCAAGTGCTTTGCCATCCTTTGCCTTCCATGCTGGGAGAAATTCAGATTCTACCAATCTGGTGGCTATTGAACCGTTTATGTATCCCCATAGCTCCTTCTCGATTAAGATCATCCTCATCTTGAATTTTTACATGTGAAAATCATCTCCGTTGAACTTGCTAATCAGATCTCTGAGGCTGAACCTTCCATTAAAATCGAAGAACAAAGATTACACAAACAAAATGTGAACTAGCTCTGGAAAAACAAGAATGTATTAGGTTCCTATATATCATGGACTCTAGTAAACCAAAAAACACCTCGTTCTGATACCAATCTGTTGACTTGGATGTTGATGCCAACTGATAAAATAAATTCCTATTAAAGGATCTCGGATTACTTGGAGAACGGATATTAAAGAGCTGCTTCTGATGAGAGTATCAGTGTAGTGTCTTAGACAACCGTTCAGATACTATTACGAAAACTATTAGGCATCTAAGACAGCCATGCAATTCATTGATCTTGATGTTATGATATAAAGGAATGTAATTACAATTAGGCATCAAGGACAACCATACATTTCCTTGTCTGTGACATTGCGGAAGAAGAGTGAGAGTTACTTAACATTCAACATAAATGTAAGGAAATAGAACAATAACAAATCTGTATATCAGTGTTGTAAAAACAACGATCAGACCACAAAACAATAGTGCTGATAAGTGCATGATCCTACTAACAGATACAAGACAATAGCCATTGCTCTGAATATTTACTCTCTCTCTATGATCACTAACTTTGAGGAGTCAACTATTGAAAGACCAATTTTGGTCGTAGATCTCCGTATATCTCATGTATCATCTAACGAACCAACTTTTGAAATTTGTATGGCCCTTCAATCACTCATATACATATATAACACCTGGAAGATCTTGTATTATTATATCTTTGCATTTACAAGATCGCTTAACAGCTTATTAATTGACTAATTAGAGCAGTTATTATTGAAGCATGAAGACGTAGATAGTCTGTACTTGGAATCGTGTGTATTTCTGCAGAGTGTCATCTTTTTCGGATTTTATGCGAAGCAGTGTCGCAATTCTGGAAGTGTCTGAAATGGCCTAAAAATTGAGTTAACACAAGTGTCGTAAAACACTGAGTTGCTCAAGATGGTCCGAAGGTGACAAAGGCGACAGTGTCGAGTTTTTCGCCTATGGAAATTCCTGAGTAAAAATGTAGACTTTAGCGACAATCAATGCAAGAATGCAGATGGTTGAAAAACAGTTCATTTTCTGCAAACTACTTGAAAGAGTGATTTACATGAAACGAAAGGAGGGCAGTTAGGATGAGTAGGAGTAAGATTAAACTCCAATAGGTTCAACTAACAAGTTGGACGTATGGTTGGAAACCTTGGAAAGCATAACAAGTGGGCTATGTTGTGTTGTTTTTGAAAGGTGCAACTTGCAAGTGGTGGAGCAAGGTTCATAAATATGGAAAATGGTTCTATACTTGGAAGTAGTTTGGAGCTTTGATTAGGAGAGAGAGTTTATTCTCAAGATAGAGTGACAAGGGCTTGAAAATAAAATAGGACAATGTGACAATAAAAAATATGTTGAATGTATCTTGATATCATTATGCTCATTCTAGAAATACACATCGGAAGACAAATTTTTGGCTTTGTGAAAGGACCTCGCTTTGTTGTTATGCATGAGGCTAATAGGGCAAAGCCCAAATTTCTCATGAAACTTGCTTCAATTTATGATGACCAAAGGGGCATTGATAAGCAAGTAATAGTGACTTCAAAATGTTTTAGAAAGGTCATACTAAGAGGAAGTTTTAGCTAGGTTTCCAATCTAGAATGAAAAAGTTTAATGGGACATGATAGGTTTTGTCCTTGAAAATTGAGCAGAATGTTCAAGAAGGTCGTACTTCTTGTGAAGCCAAGAAAAAAGTATGTTTTTATTATGGAAAACCAGGTCACCTTAAGCGGAATTGCAAGTCCAAGGAAAAAATTGTGACAAAAGAGAGGTTTGAGATAACCAATCCAAAGTTACATATATGATGGTTAGGGCCAAACCAAAACATGAATGTGCAAGAATGTAGACTTTCACATTATGCAACCTATGTTGCTAATGAAATTAGATTGATAGTCGTGAATGAAAAAGTTGTAGGTCTTAGTGTCATGATTTTTTTTGATATAGGTCCTTGCATACTTTATCAATGCATATTTGGTTTAAATTCTTAAGTTGCCTACCATTGACTTGGATTATGAGTATGCAACTAGGTTTGGCAATTGCCAAGGAGGGTTGTGTATAACAAGATAGTGCCTTGAGTGAAAATAGGCATTTGGGAGTACAAAGATCATTTAAATTTTCATGAATTAGTTTTTGGAAGGTTTGATATGGTGCTAGGGGTGTAGTTGCAACCAGATGCAGTCAAATATTGACTTCAAAATGTGCAAGTATATGTTTGAGTGGGATGATATGTAAGTGGAAATCCATATTGGAGAGGGCAATTTTTTGGAATGGCTTATGTTTTTGCCATGCATCTATGATGCATGAAGAAGAAATTAAGGACAACCCAACATTTTGAACACTTCTCCGGCCAAACCTTTGTAGGTTCTAAATACATATTGTTTGACCTAATTCCATACACAATAAAACAATGTAATATATAATTCACCTTGACATATTTAATCATATGCCAACATCTTCATAGTGAAGTTTGAATATAATGCTTTCTCACTTTAAAATCTATTGTTGAGATATACTTACTCTAATAGTCTATGTAAACTATTATTAATAAGTGTTAAAATTTAGCATTTTTCACATGGTTTTTGATTAATATTAGACATCTATGTGGATCCACACGTGTGAGGACCTGTCCAAACGTGTGAAATGACACTTGTAATATTCAGATCCATTTTGATTAGCTTTCATTTGAGTCTCATATGACATCTCCTAAATTATAGGAGTTAGGTCCTAGATTGTAGGAATCTAGAAGGTCAACACAAACCACCAATGGATGATGTGGCAAACTTGATAGATCTTATCCAAAGTGGATATGGATAAGTACAATGAGTTGTCCCACACGTGCTGGATGTAGCTTAGAGAGAGATTATGGTGATTTTGTACTTGATCCATGATGGATCCTTTTTTGAGCTAATGATGAGAAATATTGGTTTGTGGAGCTATCATTGTGTTTTTACTCTCTTAAGCACTTTCTTTGTGGACGAATGCTTTGTAAAGAGGTTGTAAAAAGTCTATTCTAACATCAAGTGATCAAGAATGTAGAATAGATGGAGTGGGAACTATTCCCTTAAGTCTTGGATCCTCTAAAAGAGTAGATCTTGATAATGTACTCTATGTTCCTACACTCACTAAGAATTTGTTAAGTGTAGGACAATTGAAGGATGATGGCTTAGATGTCCATTTTAAGCAAGGTGTTTGCTCCATAATGATGAATAATACTTGCATTGTAAAGGGATTCAAGCAAGGAAGGATTTTTAAGATTGATGCTAATGTTTTTCTTGGAAGTGTGAACATGGTGAAGGAGGAGCTCAATCAAGTGGAGCTTTGGCATAAGAGGTTGGGCCACCCCAACTTCAAATCTATGGAGATGCTATGCACCAAGGATCTTTCCTTAGGCCTTCCAAAGACACTCTCAAAGTGTGGAAAGAGTTGTGAAGATTGTAGCCTCTCAAAGGCACACAAGCTACCTTTTGATATCTCTTCCACTAGATCTACAAAAGCATTAGATCTTATTCATAGTGATGTGCACACTTTTTCTCAAGAATCTAATGGAGGTGCATCTATGTATGTATCTTTCATTGATGATTACTCTAGATACACTTGGATTGAACGTTGGATTCCAAAAATAAAGTGTTTGAAGCTTTTGTTAAGTTCAAAACTCTAGTTGAAAATCAACTTGATGCTAGAATTAAAGTATTGAGGAGTGATAATGGTGGAGAGTATATCTCCACCAAGATGATAGAGTTTTGTAAATCCAATGGCATTAAGAGAGAACTTACATGTACTTATATTCCTCAACAAAATGGTATAGCCGAGAGGATGAATAGAACACTATGTGAGTGTGCTAAGGCTTTAAGGATAGATGCATCTCTACCTAAGTCCTTTTGGGGAAAGGCTATTACTTGTACAACTTATTTGTGTAATAGATTGCCATGTAAGCCCATTGGAGGCATAACATCTTATGAGGCTCTATTTTGTAAGAAGCCGAATCTTAAAGATCTAAGAATTTTCGGATCTACTTGCTATGTTTTTCAAGCATTAGATACAAGAAAAAAGGATGATCCTACTTCTATTAAAGGGATCTTTGTTGGTTATGCTGAAAATAGCAAGGGATATAGAGTCTATAATCCAGTCACTAAGAAGATTTTAGTGAGTAGAGATGTTACTTTTGATGAGGGTAACTACTACAAGTTGAATGAGAAAGCATCTAATCCATCTTATGTCAAGGATCTTGTAAGGTTTGAGGAGGAGCCTACATGTGATCAAGATCTTGAAGATCCATCTCAAGATCCGAGGACTCCAAGGAGATCTACAAGAAGGAAGGCCGAGCCCTCAAGGCTCACCTATGTTGACAAAGGTGAACAAAGGGAAGATCTACATTCACTTACCTCTTATACTTTTCTAACTTCTATGTTTGATGAGCCAAGTTGCTTTGTAGAAGCTATGGAGTCACAAGAATGGAGGGATGCCATGCAAAAAGAGTATGATGCTTTTATGGAGAATCATACATGGAAGCTTGTGGATCTTCCTCAAGGAAGAAAGCCACTTGAGTGCAAATGGATCTATAGATTGAAGTACAATCAAGATGGGAGCATCAACAAACACAAGGCAAGGCTAGTGGCAAAGGGGTTCTTGCAAACCAAGGGAGTAGCCTTTGATGAAACTTTTGCTCCTGTTGCTAAGCTAGTTTCCATAAGGTTGATTATTTCTCTTGCAACTACTTTCAATTGGCCTCTATTTCAACTTGATGTGACATGCTTTTCTCAATGGATATTTGGAAGAGGAGATTTTCATGAGGCAACCCGAGGGCTTCATCAAAGAAGATCAAGAGGAGAAAGTGTGTTTGTTGCTAAGAAGCCTTTATGGGCTTAAGCAAGCACCTAGAGCTTGGTACTCTAGGTTGAATACTTTCTTGAACTCTATTAAGTTTGTTGTAAGTGCTTATGATCCTTCTTTGTACTTAAGATTTCATGATGGTAAAATCATCATTCTCATTTTGTATGTTGATGACATTATCCTTAGTGGAAATGATCTCGATGGTATACAAGAAGTGAAAGTAGCATTGTTTAAGGAGTTTAAGATGGTGGATCTTGGTAATCTTCATTTCATATTAGGAATAGAAGTTTCAAGAGGCAAAGATTTGAGTTTTATTTGTCAATCTAAATATGCTTCTTCTATCTTAGAAAAGTTTGAAATGAAAGATTGTAAAGGAGCAGAAACTCCTATGGAGCAAAATGTAAAAGTTTCCAATAGTGATGATGAAGCATCCTTTGAAGACCTCACACTATATAGGAGACTTGTAGGCTCCTTGATCTATCTTACTATAACTAGACTTGATCTAAGTTATAGTGTAGGCAAACTAAGCCAATCTATGCAAAATCCATTGGTTTGTCATTGGAAAAATGCAAAAAGGGTGTTGAGGTACATCTCGGCCACCAAGAACTTTGGCATTTTATATGATGGATCTAATCTTGCCTTAAGGGCATATTTGAATGCTGATTTTGCAGGTGATAAGGTGGATAGGAGGTCCACAAGTGCTTTTGTTACCTTCCTTAGCAATGGCATAGTGTCTTGGCTTTCCAAAAAGCAAGATACTATTTCTCTATCTTCAACCGAATTGGAATACAACGCACTAACATCCACAACAAAGGAGATCCTATGGTTGAAGAGGCTTTTGGTGGAATTGCAAGTCATGGAGGCCGTTGAGCAGCCAACAATATTTTGTGAAAACCAATCAAGCCAAGCATTAGCAACCAATCCCACATTCCATGCAAGGAGCAAGCACATAGAGATTGCTCACCATTTTGTGAGGGAAAAGGTTCAAGCCAAGGAGATCAAGCTACATCATGTGTCTTCTTCAGATTGCCTTGCTGATCTACTCACTAAAGCCTTGCCAAAGGCTTCATTTATCAAATTAAGATCAGCCTTAGGTGGTGTAGATAGATGTACTATAGTTGTATCATGTAAAAACTGAGGAGTGTTAGAATTTAGCAATTTTCACATGGTTTTTGATGAATATTAGACATCTATGTTGATCCACACGTGTGAGGACCTGTCCACATGTGTGAAATGACACTTGTAATATTCAAATCCATTTTGATTAGCTTTCATTTGAGTCTAATATGACATCTCCTAGATTATAGAAGTTAGGTCCTAGATTGTAGGAATCTAGAAGGTCAACACAAATCACCAATGGATGATGTGGCAAACTTGATAGATCTTATCCAAAGTGGATATGGATAAGTACAATGAGCTGTCCCAAACGTGCTGGATGTAGCTTAGAGAGAGATTATGGTGATTTTGTACTTGATCCATGATGGATCTTTTTTTGAGCTAACGATGAGAAATCTTGGTTTGTGGAGCTATCATTGTGTTTTGACTCTCTTAAGAACTTTCTTTGTGGATGAATGCTTTGTAAATGATAAGTAAACTATTTCTCTGTTATTAGGCCGTATAGTAGCTATACTTCACACGTGTGAAGCCGTGGATCATCTTTTTTGATTGTTCTTGCTTAGAATCACAAAGATTGTCAAGTAGAAGCTAGATTTGGAAGCTAGTCTTGATATATAGATCAAGATCCCAAGCTACCAATCACTCTTTGTGATCATTTGTAGATCAATTTCAGTCCTTAAACTCTGAAATTTGACAATAAGGAGATTATATTCCTTTCAATTATGCTCATGAATATTCTTCCATCCTTAGCATAATAATATATGCGACCACAAATGATGCGAAAGAATATATGATCATAGATGTATGACTACCACATCTCTCTCTGCTATTGTAGTTGTGTGTTGTATGATTGCATGGAAGATTCATTTTCAAGATTTCAGTGACATTATTCTACATATTTCCAGCATTTTAGAATACCTAAATACTAGTTTAAAATTAGAGTACTGCTTTTCCAATAAATTTAGAATTTTTTTCTCATCCTATGTGGCATTTCTTATAGGGTCTCTTTTTTAGTTTGACGATCTAATGTCTACACACAAAATCGAAAAATTTGACCCCTACAAGAAACACAACATCTATCCTCCACTCCACGTTTTGATCTTTGAACAGACCCAAAAAACCATTTTTTTCCAACTGAAACTTAGATCAAAATATTATATCTGATGATCCAATCACGAATCTACCCATAGATTTGAAATCCTTATAGATTTTTCTACACCTAGTGCAAAAAGTCTTATCAAAATCTACAAAGAGATTAACTCAAAGAAATGGCGTCCTCTCTATTCTTGAACACTTTCACATGTGAGGAAGACATCAAAGACTCAAACAAAATGGCTGATCTCAAATTTCCAATGCTACCACTTGTTAGAAGCTTGTCCCTCCAAAACAAGTTTTTTCACCTCAAAACTTACTAATTTTGGACACACATCATGATCAAACACTCATCCTCTTGCACTTGGCTCTAATATTGGCTCTAATAACGTGTTAAATAAAGTACAATTAGGACCATAAATGGATTCATTCGATCTACAAAAGTGATCGGCTGTATTAATATCAGCAATTCTATCACCAAATGCAAGCTAGAATTGATCCTATCTTTATATGTAAGCAAGCAATCTAAAGCAAAGTGTAAATGATCAAATAGATTTCACACTTGTAAACCACAACCTGATGTATGGATAGAAACCATAGACCAAAGTACTAACACTAATCAAAGTATTGGATCTAGCAAAATGCATGCAAATAGAGAGATAGACTAGCTTGATGCAAAATCCTCAAGATCTCTTCAAATTCTTCCTACAAAATGAGTTCCAAATTGGAGTATATACAAAGGCCTAAGGCTTGGACTAATCTGACCTATTTTGCACATGTGGAACGATACATTCACTTGTCCTTTGGCTCCTCCTAAGGTCTCAGTCAAATCTATGGCCATCCAATCAAATTGCACCTCTTGACAAACTTCTAACTTGAGAAAATTGACTATTTGCCTTAATGGCACTTGGGATTATGCACAAGCTAACCTATGCCTATGATTCACACATGGGAATAGGCTCCACACATGTGGGATGACATTACGTACATTAATTTGGCCTTAATAAAGCTATATTGTGCATATTTCCTAGGCTATTAGTGTTAAAATCACATAAAATTGCATGTAGAAAGGGTTAATGCTTGAACTTCTTGGTTAGTTAATTGGGTGATTGTTGGATGCTCGATTGTGGGAAGCTAGGTTATTGTATTGAGATTCTTAGAAAGTATGCTTGCATTTGGTGGTTGCTTGAATGTTGGAGGGCTTGTATCTTGCTTTGAGAGAGAGAAGGTGAGATGCTTGTGTCCCACCACCTTAATGCTTGTGTGAGGGAGAGGCTTTGATTCAAAGTGTAGATGGGTTTTAGATTGCATTGTGATGCATTTCGTGCTGTTGAATGGATGAGTAACATGGCATGCTTGAAATCGCTTGATATGCATTGTGGGAGTGAGTGAGTGAGCGGGCTTAGCAAAGTCACCGCCATCTCTACATGTGCCAATTGGTTGCCTGTGCCCTACCACTTGTATGAAGTAAAGTTAGGGTTGATAAGTGGTTTTAAAATTTGAATCTTAGGTTTACAGATGTAATAAGAGCCCAAACCCTAAGGTTTAGATTAGGGTTGAAGCACTATATATCTCCATGTGCTCCTCATTACATTCACTGAAATATATATATATATATATATATTAGTTGTGAGTGCCCATCGTTGATGGGCAATGGCAGCCGATCTAGGCGATGACCAATGATTTGGAGATTGAGTATCTCGATGACGAGTGATGATTTTCTGATGATTTGAAAATTTAGTATGTCCTCATTGACAGGTGGAAGATGTATGTGTACATGGCAAATTTCCATTTCAATTTGAATAAATAAAAAAATGTCTAGTTTTAGATATTCAACTTCTACTATTTCCCACAGTCATTGCAAGGATGAGATTGGCAAATATGTTCCTTAATAGAACATGGATGCTAGACAGAGAAAAGAACTTTGGGTAAAACTTTCTATTCATGATTTATGGGTAAAACTTTGGTAATTCAAAATAAATAAGGAAGTCATGTAATAAATCTTAATGTGGGTCTATTCATCAATCATGTTTTTTTAGGTGGACTGACTGGAGAAGGGGGGAACATATGGGGTGGGCGGAGTGTGGGTGTGCTCCCTAATGGTTAAGAGCAAGTTGTTTGGGCAAGAGGCCGATGGTTTAAGTGCTTAGGGGAGATGAGTGGGTGGGTTTTGCCATGTGACAGAAAAGGGCGAGGGAGTGTTAGAAAAAGATATGCTCCCGTCCTTGAAAATCTTGGGGGGAAGGGGGGGGGGGGGGGGGGGGGGGGGGGGTTTCTTGATGGGGAATTTTTTTTTGTCTTCTTTTAAAAAAAAGAAAATTTAGTTTATGGGGAGCCAAAGAGCCCCTTTACTTTTTTTGTTTTATGGAGAGTGGGGGTTCACATTTTTAAGGGGGTTTACGTTCATATTTTTTTATGAGGGCTTTACGTTTTAAAGGGGAGGTGTTTTACATTTAAGAAAATGTGTGTGTGTGTGTGTGTGTGTTTTGGGGGTGGGGAGGGCATGGAAGGACCTCCCTCCATCTATGGGTGGTTGGTCAGCCTGTGTATGGGGGGAGAGAGAGAGAGAGAGAGAGAGAGAGAGAGAGAGAGAGAGAGAGAGAGAGAGAGAGAGAGAGAGAGAGAGAGAGAGAGAGAGAGAGAGAGAGAGAGAGAGAGAGAGAGAGAGAGAGAGAGAGAGAGAGAGAGAGAGAGAGAGAGAGAGAGAGAGAGAGAGAGAGAGAGAGGAAAAAATGTGGAAAAAGTACAAAAAGGACCAAGAGTGGATTCTAGTCTGATTCTCAAGAGGGATTGGTTGTTAGATTACTTGATCTATCAATCTACTTGAGATTAAGATCAATCTAGATCAATTCTAGATACAAAATCCTAACAAAAATAATCATTAATTGAAGGTAGGTGTACTTTTTGGTTTCACACGTGTGAAACACTATCTGAGTATGGACTCCAACCTGAAAATCAAGTACACATTGATATCACCTCAAAACAATCAAAACAAATGTAGACAAATGGAGAGAATCACTCAAAATTGCTTCCAAAACCAAGATTGGTGTCTCACGTTGATTATGGCCAAATGTGGCTCTATATATACAATAAGTGGGAGCTCATGGTACTGATCATCCCTCTGATCCCACATGTGTGAAGGTGCTTTGTCATATGACGATTCATCATGCAAAACTGACACTTGAACAAAACCTTCTATTTTGAGCACTTTTGGTCCATTTTCCTTCTATATGGAGATCTACTTGAAAATTTTCTAGAAGTCAAAATTCGCCTACTTCAGCTTATTCCACACGTGTGAGCTGTCCTCTACACATGGGATATGACACCTAAGTCAAAGGATGCGGCTCATGCAATCAATAGATTGATGTCATGTGTCATATGTCTAGAAAACTAGTTTTTGGCCATTTTAGCCACTAGAACTTGAATTAAATCATATGTACAACATATATGATTATGGTACATGACATGTACACTAGTTTCACATGTGAGAACAGGCTCCACACATGTGTGTTTATCTATATACAAGATTATTGGCCTCTACCAAGCTTATTTTTGCATTTTTCACACTCCTCAAAAATCTAGCTTGGTAAATCTAACTTTACTCAGGAACAAAGATCAAACTTAACCAATTTGAAGTTCTGAAATCGACGTTGATATCCAACCTGGCGCCATGCCAGATCGGGGGTCCCAACGTGGGTGACTTCCCTCCAAGCAAGCTGCTCGACTTACATCAAACTTAACCAACTTGAAGCTTTGTTACAAACGAGTAACATCCATTCCAAGCAAGTCTTCTGACTTACATCAGATTCAACCAACTCAAAGCTTCGTCACGAGTGTTGGAAGCCAACGTGGCGCCACGCCAGACTAGACAACCATAAACTTAGTAACTTTCACCCTAGCAAGCCATCCAATTTAGCCAACATATTAGAGCCCGTTCCCCAAGAGCTTTGATGAACTTGAGAGCTTTGCACCATCCTAGCACCTCCAAAATTGATCCCTTCCAAATTTCATGTAGATGCTTGACGTTGAGGCTTGCTCCTTCTTCATGTGCATGCTCCTTCATGAGAAAATAAAGATTTCTTCTTGATTTATTAGGATCAAAAAGATCTAACATCATGTTACCACGATCTAGAGATTTAGACTCATCCAACTTGGCAAGACTATGCATGCTATAATAACAAAGTAATTGCATCATATCTTCATGCTTGTTTACCATGCTAATCTCAGATCCAATGAGGCTGAATACTTCATTATGGAGATAAGTGTCTTTAGAAGATGATTCATTTACTCTCATAAAGAGTTTACAATTTGCCTCAATACAAATTTTCAAACTATGAGTGAACAAATCACTTTTGCTCTTACATGATTCTAGAGCTTACATTTGATGAAATAACCATTTGCTTTCTAGTTGATTTAAAATCAATTTCAACCTTTTAATCACATCATCTACGTTCTGAAGAAAGACTTCATACTCAACTAGTATGACTTTACTCCAATTTTGAGATGCAATGATCTCACTAAAGCAAATTGATTTATCAAATGACATAAGAGAAGTAAGTATGAGATGTATACCACATGAGATATGCTCCTCTTTCCGTTGAAGTGTGAGCCACATGGACTCAGTTATATTTCTTGAGTTTCTTTTTGGAATCACAATTTGAGAAGGTCTCTCCTTCTCGATCCTTGGCATACTTGAACTTTGAGATGACTCTTTAAGATCCTCTTCATGGTGATCTTTTTTTATGGAAATCCGAGACCTCCATGTCTCATGATGATCACAACAAGTATGACCATACAATATGCACTTCCTATGATTATCAAGATTACTTATGCTAGAAACATAAGTCCAAAAATCACCACAACTTGGCATGATTTTTCCAATATTGAAATCAAAAGGTATTTCCATCTCAATAAGGCTAACTACTTGCTTATGGATATAAGTGTCCACTTTGGATGCTTCACTTATCTCATAAGAAGTTTACAACTTGCCTTTAAGATTGAATACTTACAATTTTCATCTTTATGAATGAACACATCATTCATGATCTTATTGAAACCAAAAGAGCTTACATTATCAAGATATTTCCATTTCCTTGACTTCATAACTAGTGTAAGCTTACAAGGAATACATATTTTGCTATTTTTCAAGGCATCACACTCAACTAGTATTGCCTTAATCCACCTTTGACATACAAAAATCTCTTCAAAGCAAAATGGTTCTTCATAAGTTGACATGAGAGCATAAATGAAACTATTTTCATTTTGTGATTGCTCCTTATTCTTGAATGATTTCTCTTGGATAATAACAATAAATTTGAACTTGTCTAAAGTTCCAAGCAAAATACTTTCCAAGGACATAAAATAAGTCCAAGTTACTTTCATGAAAGTGACATCTATCTTTGCATCTTGAACCAAACAATGCACTTCCAAATGAAAAATTTCAAAAGATTTGACATGTGTTGTGATGGACTCTTGAAGACAAATCTTGCAAGTCCTTGTGAGACTCCAAGCCTCATTCACCTTTCCACAAAGGAACACCTTTCCTTGGACTTGTCCTTCTTGTATTTGCATTTTGAACTTGAAGCTCCATCCTTCAACTCGGCCCCCTTGCTTTGGTTCTCCTTGGATGGATTGGTCTTCTTTTTGTAGCATCTTGAGAAAATATATCCTCCCTTGCCACAAAGGTTGCACTTAGGATCCTTTCTTTCCTTCAATAGGATGCCACCTATTGATACTATGTGAACAAAAACCTATGATATGATTCTACAAATGTAATTCGTGACTCTCAAGAGACTAGATTTGAACATCTTCAACAATCTAGAAGGATCTACAAAAGATCTAGCTCACAAACCTGAGAAAATCTTCACACTAATGACTAGTCACTTGGAAACTTTGCTTTGATCACTACGACAAAAGCACACAATCTTTAAATCAAATCACAAAAGAAATTAGATCCAATCTCCTATTGGACTCATCAAATACCAATGACTCTTTCTTTTGAAAATTGAAATGGATATGAAAAGATTTGACACCTAGAATTTCCTTTTCACTTGACTAGTTCTCTCAACACTTGAGATTCTTGAACAAAAGATGGGTTTTGTTTCAAACACATGAAAATCAAACTTAATCACTTCTTTTGGACTCACTCTTGACCCAAATAATCTCACTCTTGAGATTAAGAATGAATTTGATTTGATTTGAAAACAAACTATACCACCAATTTTTCACAAAGCTTAAAAATTTAGACAATTAGAGATTCACAAAGATCTCTCCCATGCATGAATACTCAAATATGGACTCCTCCTCATTCTAGACATCCAATGGGATCCCAAATTGACCCTCACACTCTCACAAAGAAAGTTGAATAGAACTAGTTTGAGTTTCATACATACTATGTCAATTTTTGCTCAACAAATTGAATTCAATCACTCCTATTGGAATACACCAATTACTCTACCTTTTAAGACTTGGAATGAAATTCAAAATCAGAAGTTGTGATTTTCTCACTAAGATATTGTACTTCAAAGAGCTAATGCCACTTAGAAAGATTTGATCACTTAAGAGAAGACAAAATTTCCACACAAAATGAGCTTCTAGATCTTGCCCTCTACAAAGGAAGGAACTCTTAGAAAATTGGATCTCTCTCTACACATTTGCCATAGACACCTTAATGACTCTTTTCAAACCTTACAATCCCTCAAACAAATTGAGTAGGGTTGAACAATGTGACTTGGATCTCAATCTCTTTTCTAGAACTCTCAATTGAAGCCAATCTATGTCAAATTCTACAAAAGATTTGCATAGATGCTCTATATGCACTAGAAACTCTCAAAGGTTTCACTTGGAGGACAGATCCAAAAATGTTTTCTACCAAATTGATGCTTCTAAACTTGACCCTATCACTCTTGAGCAAATCTAGAGTGATGGTACAATGGATTTCAACCTCTCACCTTGCATATCACTCCTTAATCTATGATTTTTGGCAAAATCTCTCTCAACTTCAACATGCACTCAAAAAATCAGAGAAAATCATTTAATGCTCCTAATTCAAACTTCAATTTAATTTTTTGGCTGATCTAATCCAAGAACTAATCAAGGGATTAGATTCTCTATAGAAATGCTTGATTTTGCACTAAAAATCTCTCAAATTGGGTGTGTGAGTCAAATTGTACAGATTTTTGAATTTTCTCAGCCAAAATCGGAGTTGTATGGCCTCACATGTGTGACAAGGGTTCCTACACCCCACAACAAGTTCTGGACCAAAAATTTTGAGGATAGCTATCAAATCCAACTCGCTACATAAAATTTGACTATTTTTTGAAAAACTGGTAATTTTGGCTTCGATTTGGATCAACCCTATCAATTTCAATAAAACCTCTTGTACTTGGCTCTGATACCATGTGTAAAAAGTAAAAAAAGGACCAAGAGTGGATTCTAGTCTGATTCTCAAGAGGGATTGGTTGTTAGATTACTTGATCTATCAATCTACTTGAGATTAAGATCAATCTAGATCAATTCTAGATACAAAATCCTAACAAAAACAATCATTAATTGAAGGTAGGTGTATTTTTTGGTTTCACACGTGTGAAACACTGTCTGAGTACGGACTCCAACATGAAAATCAAGTACACATTGATATCACCTCAAAACAATCAAAACAAATGTAGACAAATAGGGAGAATCACTCAAAATTGCTTCCAAAACCAAGATTGGTGTCTCACGTTGATTATGGCCAAATGTGGCTCTATATATACAATAAGTGGGAGCTCGTGGTACTGATCATCCCTCTGATCCCACATGTGTAAAGGTGCTTTGTCATATGATGATTCATCATGCAAAACTGACACTTGGACAAAACCTTCTATTTTGAGCACTTTTGGTCCATTTTCCTTCTATATGGAGATCTACTTGAAAATCTTCTAGAAGTCAAAATTTGCCTACTTCAGCTTATTCCACACGTGTGAGCTGTCCTCTACACATGGGATATGACACCTAACCAAAGGATGCGGCTCATGCAATCAATAGATTGATGTCATGTTTCATATGTCTAGAAAACTAGTTTTTGGCCATTTTAGCCACTAGAACTTGAATTAAATCATATGTACAACATATATGATTATGGTACATGACATGTACACTAGTTTCACACGTGGGAACAGGCTCCACACATGTGTGTTTATCTATATACAAGATTTTTGGCCTCTACCAAGCTTATTTTTGCAATTTTCACAGAAAAAAGGACTCTAAAGACTCTATACTTCATACAATATACCTCATCCACAAAAAGTTTTTTATATGGAGATGTGTGTTTGTGTGTGCGTGTGCACACACACACATGCATTCGATGTGTTGGGGGAAGCTCTCTCACACACACAACAAACACGCGCGCACATACACACATGCACGTGTGTTCCAAATCCCCCCCTCCCCCCCCTATTTTTCTCTTCTTATTCTCTTTTGCTCCCGTCACCTCATGCCCCTCCTTTTTCTTTGATTGTGCATTTTTTGGCCCATGGATAAAAGCTTGTAGGTAACGATTTAGGAGTTAAAGCTAGTGAGTTTGGGTTCTTGGTTAAACATTCTTGAAAATGGCGAGCCAAGATAGGGATTTAAAGGATTAAAAAAAAAAAGTAGTTTAAGGTAGTCAAGAAAATTCTTTTGTTTATTATTTATGGGTAAAACTTTGGTAATTCAAAATAAATAAGAAAGTCATGTAATAAAGATTATTGGCTAAAGTTTAAAGCACATTGAAGTGTGTGAAGAAACTAAAACCTTAACTTCAAACTTCAAATATTTGAATTTAGAGAAAGATATTTGAATTTAGTGAGTGGGAGGGATGGGGTGGGGAATCTTTTTGGGGCCCACCCCTCAATGCACACAATGTGCAAATGTATGAGAATATGCACTTTCCCCATACATGCATCCCCCTCCCCATCATTTTTAGTTAAAGAAAGTGTGTATGCATGGGTGAGGAGAGGATGATGCATGGGTGCACCCATACACATGCGCACAAATAGTTTAATATATATACTAGTAAAGAATGCCCGTCGTTGATGGGCAATGGCGGACGTGCGTCGATGGTGGACGTGCGTGCATGCCCTAATGGCTTTGTGTGTGTGTGTGCTCTGGTGTGTTGTGTGTGTGCCATGTGTGTGTTTATGGAGGGTGTGTGTTTGCGTGTGTTTACGGAGTGTGTGCGTGGGTTTAGGGAGTGTGTGTGGGTTGTGCATTAGGATTAGGTTGTAGCTTTAGGCTTTAGGCTTAGACTGTGTGTGTGTGTGTGTTGTGTGTGTGGGTTTGCGTGTGTTTGTGGGTGTGCGCACTGTGTTGTATGTATGTATATTTGTGTGCATGTGCGTGTGTGTATGCGACCGGTGATCTGGGTGACCGCCGATGATTTGGATGGTGGCTGATGGTTTAGGAGGAAGTTCTGAACACCTCTCGTCCGAAGTTTTGACCATTTCTCACTGAATCCGACCAATTTTTTGGCTCAACGGGCCTAGACTCTCAAGATTGCATTTAGGGTCTCTAGTTCGGACGCACGTTTCACTGCGAGTACTAAACTTTTTGGAGCTCGGTTTAGTCATGTGGGTTTCGACGTGCAGCACAAGACGGAACAAATGGTTTGAAAAACGGACTCCATTCGGTGACACTGGACCAATTCTCGAGAATGTTGGAAAGTAGTCCATTTAGTGGCATTCCCTCCGACAAAAAGGACGTTTTTGGACAAACGACATTAAAATTGAGCTGTAAATGGTCTAGTGGGTTCGTGTCGAGCCCACGAACCTATGGACACCTCGCGTCCAAAGTTCGTTTTTTACTGAATCTGACCAATTCATGGCTCGACGGGCCTGTTTCTGGTTTGGACGCACGTTGCGCTGTGAGTATTGAACCGTTTGGAGCCCGGTTTAGTCTTGTGGGTTCGTCTCGGCGTGCAGTACAAGATGGATTAGACAGACTGAAAAATGGACTCCATTCGACAACACTGGACCAGTTCTTGGGGATGTTGGAAAGTAGTCCATTTAGTGGCATTCCCCCCAACAGAAAGGGTGTTTTTGGACAAACGACATCGGAATTGAGCTGCAAATGGTCTTGTGGGTTCGTATCGAGCCTATGAACATGTGGACACCTTTTGTATAAAGTTCTAACTGTCTTTTATTGAATCCGACCAATTACTGGCTCGACGGGCCTACATTCTCAGGACTATGTTTAGGGTTTCTGGTTCGGATGCACATTTTGTTGTGAGTACTGAACCGTTCGGAGCTTGATTTAAACCCATGAATTCATCTTGGTGTGTAGGACAAGACGGAACATACCGTCTAAAAAACGGACTCCGTTCGACGACACTGGACCGGTTCTCAGGGATGCTGAAAAGTAGTCCATTTAGTGGCATTCCCCTTGGCAGAAAGGGCGTTTCCGGACAAACGGCGTCAAAATTGAGCTGCAAATGGTTCTATGGGTTTGTGTCGAGCCCACAAACCTATGGACACCTCCCGTCCGAGGTTCTGACTGTTTTTGACTAAATCCGACCAATTTCTGGCTCGACAGGCCTAGAATCCTAGAACTATGTTCAGGATTTCTGGTTCAAGGATGCACGTTTCGCTGTGATCACTGAACCGTTTGGAGCCCAGTTTAGTGTTGTAGGTTCGTATCGATGTGCAACATAGGATGGAACAGAGGGTCTAAAAAACAAACTTCATTCAGCAACACTAAACCGGTTCTCGGGGATGCTGAAAAGTAGTTCATTTAGTGGGATTCCCCCTGGTAGAGAGGGCGTTTATGGACAAACGACGTCGGAATTGAGCTGTAACTGGTCCTGTGGATTTGTGTTGAGCCCACAAAGCTGTGGACACCTCTTGTCCGAGGTTCTGATTGTTTTCTACTGAATCCGACCAATTCTTGGCTCGACGGGCCTATTATAATCCTAGAACTATGTTTAGGGTTTCTGGTTCAAACACCAAATTTTGGTGCTGGAGTAGTAGAATAAGTTTTGGTCTTTTGTTTCATTGTGATGGCAACTTATTAATCCTCCAACCCAATGCAACCCAATGTTGTCGTCCATCCTTCATCTTGCTCTTGCTGCTCTTGATGATGTTGCTGGCGGAGAGAAAGAGGCAAGGCCAGCTTGAAGAGAGAGAATCATGGAGACTTAGTTGATTTATTCGCTTATCAAGTATCTCGCATTAGTTTTGCAGGAAATGTAGGCAGGCATGGATGAAACAGACAAACAACAATTAATGCAAGAAAGTTAAAGAGGAATAAGTAATGGAAAATCGGTAGAACATATAGTGAAGTTTCATTATCTGAGTTTTGCCGGGATCATCAATGTAATTGGGAAGAAATGTGATCTGTGGGGTCAAAGATCACTGACGCTGCAGTTTCTGCAACAATGGACAATGCTTTGATGTCAAAGTTGAAATCTGAGATATAGAAGTGGCATTGAAGCCAATTCTCAAGCGGTCACATGACGCACACACACTTGGTAGCATCTGGATCAAGCCATGGCGCCCGCTGTTTTTATACTTTCTACACGCAATTTTTTGGTTCTCCATTTAGTATGACAGAGAAAATTTGTGATTCCATCCATTTCAGCCCATTTCTTGGAAAGGATAGCTATTTGGTGCAGATGAATGTGATTTTCTACGATGATAAAGATAGGAATATAATTTCATTTCTCTGAGAATCTTGAAATATCTCCCACCCGGGAATGCAATTATCCTTAACTTGCAAACTGGAAAGAGAGAGCTAACCAGATGTGCGTCAGTGGCCATGTTCCGACTCATCTCTGTGTGTGTTTACAGGTCGAACTTAAACTTAAGTCATCTTAGTGTTGTAAGCTGTAAAATAAATTGTATGTATAATGTTCTCAACTTTTTACATAGATTATATCGAGATGAGCAGGTTTGCCACTATATGAGAAAGATATAATATAAAACAACATGCCCTCCCCAATCATTTTTCCAAGGTTTGCCACTATAGAATTCCATGATCTAGAGTACCCGAGATGTATCTCAAGATCCTTTGCATTTTTCCAATGTATCACTAATGGATCTTGCATATATTGACTTAGCCTACACACACTAAAGCATAGATCAGACCTAGTTATGGTGATCCACATTAAGGAGCCTATAAGTTGCCTATAAAGAGTGATGTCCATAAAGGATGCTTCGTCACTTTTATTGAGCACTTTTACATTTTGCTCCATTGGTGTTTCTACATGCTTGCAATCTTTTGAATCTATTGAGCAAACTTTGAGCATACTTAGATTGACTAACGAAGATGAAATCTGAACCTCTAAGTACTTCTATGCCCAATATAAAGTGAAGTTGACCAAGATCTACCATCTTAAACTCTAGAGATAGATTTTTCTTGGTTTTCTCAATACCATCAATGCTATCACCACTAAGAATGATGTCGTCTACATAAATCAATAAAAGTACAATGCCATTTACATCATACATTATGTACAAAATTGGATCATATTCACTTTGAGCGAATCCAATAGAAACTAAGAAATCATGATGTCTTTAATTCCAAGACCTTGATGCTTGCTTCAAACCATATAAGCTCCTTTGAAGATGACATACTTTACCCTCCATCCCAAGCTTGATGAAGCCTTGGGGCTGCTCCATGAAGATTTCTTCTTCCAAATAACCATTTAAGAATGCATTAGAAACATTCATTTGAAAGAGCATCCAACCAAAATGTGAAGTAGGTGCAAGAAGTAACCTTATTGTGACCATCTTGGCCATGGGTGCCAAGGTTTCTCCATAATCTATGCCCTTTGCTTGAGCATATCCTTTGGCAACTAGCCTTGCCTTGTGCTTGCTTACACTTCCATCCATATTGAGTTTTACCTTAAAAACACCCATTTACATCCAATCACATTCTTAAGAGTCTATCAACAAGGATCCATGTGCCATTCTCCATCAAAGCATTGTATTCATCTAACATAGCTTGTAACCATTTGCTCTTGCACTTGGTGAAAAGAGCCTTGTCATCTCCATCATTGAGGGAGAGCTTCTCCATCCTTGACTTTATGTGAGTTCTCCTACTCTCTTCGGCCATGAGGACTCCTTGGATATCTTTAAGTGAGGGCAACTTTCCCATAATTTCATAGACTTCCACCAAGTTAGCAAAAGCCACACTTAACCATTCAAGATTAGTTGAACAAGTTCACTTTCCTTAATGGAATCTCGTATGTAAGCAAGCTCCTTGTTTAAGTCCCTTAACTTTCAACACATATGAATGTCCACTCTCTCCTTTATCTTGAAAACATTGAAGGATTTGATTCTTCAAGGATAGCAACCTTGAAGTATTCTTGGATTCATATATCTTTTGAAGAGTTTCCCATGCTTCTTGAGCTTGACTAGAATTGCATTCACTTGATGAGCACTTGTCAAAATCTTTGGCCTGACCCCAAAATTGAATTTCTAAGATCTCAATAACTCTAAGAACAACCTATTACAATACCAAAGATAAGGATCTACCTTCTTGATTGAAAACTATTCCTTATGATAGACTCCACAAATCGAGTAGCATCAATATGAGGAAGTGTAAAATACTTGTTATTTTGATCCAATTGATAAGAGATGACCACAACTCGGATTTTGAAGCTTCAAGTGTACATAATCCCTTGGAATCCATGGCTTGGCATGATGTATAGTTTTTGAAGTGTGCTACATGTATATAGACACATTTATGGAACATCTTGTAAGGGATCCTTTAAGAGGTGGTGAAAGATCCTTCATCGACATCATTCTCTATTGGAGTTTCAAAAGTTCCTTGTTTGTAGCTGGATTTTTTAGACACTTCTAAAAGCTTTCATTCATCTATCAAGAGAGAATTCCATGCTGTTGCATTAGCTAATGTAGATATTGTCCTTGGGAAACAATGGCATTTTGATAAGAATAAGTCATTGAGAATTAATTTTGTTGAAAATTTTTTATCTTTTATGCATCAAAATTCTTTGAAAAACCATTAGATCCCTCTTCACTCAAATTGATCAAGGATTGAAAATACTAATCATAGATTATGTCTAGATAGCAATCAATGTTTGAATTGCATCAAAATCTATCTAGATTACAAATCAATGTATACACCTTTGGAATGTTTCCCTCATAAAAAATGACATCTCTACCAACAATCACTTTGTTAGTAGAAGGAATGTAAACCTTGTAGGCTTTACTCACCTCACTATATCCAACAAAAATACCTCTTCTTGAAGATGGATCCTCCTTGGTCCTATCATCAAGAGTAATGTTGACATAGCATGTGCATCCAAAGTTTCTTAGAAAGTTGACACTCAGCCTCCTCTTGAATAGCATCTCAAAAGGTGTCCTTCCATCCAAAATAGCACTCGGCCACCTATTGCACAAGAAATTGGCACACAACAAAGCTTGATCCCAAAATGGTTTGTCAAGATTAGCACTTAACCTCATAGCTTTAGCACTTTCACATAAAGTCCTATTCGTCCTTTTAGCCACTCCATTTTGTTGTGGGGTCCTTGATGTTGTATACTCCCTCTTGATCCCATGCTCATAACAAAAGGCCTTGAACTTGTTAGATATGTTCTTCATTCTTTTGCAAACAAGAAAAGATTTGCCTTCTTAGAGTCAACACTCTAGAAGTAGACTTGGATTCATAAAGCTTCTTCAATGAATTCCAAGCTTCCAAAGATGATGTGCACTTACCAACTTCCTTGAGAAGTTCATTGGTAACATTCATCTTTATCATGTGTAGAGCCTTCTTGGCCCTCTTGTCATACCTCAATTGATCTTGTTGTGTTGCTGGTCTCTCCTCCAAACCTACAACAATATCCAAAACATCATTCATCTCAAGAAGTGACTCCATCCTCACTTTTCATAATGAATAGTTACTTGAGGTAAGCCTATCATTGGCTTCCAACATGACTCCAATTGAGGTTGCCATGTAGCAATGACCTGATCTTCTCTTTCAACCTGTTTCAATGCACAAAGCACTCTTTTGAACAACAACGAATGCTTTCAAAAGAAATCACCAAGATTTGAAACTATCTCACAAATTCTCTTCTAGCACTTATCCAAGCAAATCAACACATAGAATCATGGAATCTTGATCAACCTATGATCTATCCTCAATCTTATGACTTTTGTCACTTCCTAAGATTGAAACACACTCAAATGAAGTCCAGCAACCTCACTATCTAGAGATCCAATCAAAATTAGGGTTTTGACAAAATCACAAAAAATTGACTATTCCAAATCTACATGCAAATGCTGAAAATTTGATATACAATCTATAAGCCACCACTTAGGCTGAACCAATGATCCAAAAATCGGCCAAATCCAGCATGTGAATTCAAAAAACGGAATTGAACAAGTATATTGACCTATTTAGTGTTTTGATCTACAAAAGATCCAATCTACAAAAGCAAAAAATCCGATTTTGGTGTAGAATCCTTTCTAGCATGCTCTAGACTTGATATCTTCACCAAATCATTGATAGATATGATTTCCTCCTTCATAACCTGGAACACCAGCTCTGATACCATGTGAAAGATTTCAGATCCTTAAGATCCAATCTACTTGAATGATCTTTGGTTAGAAAGAGAAATACACTACCAATTTCACCAATGTAGAAAAATCAGCATCTACACACAATTTGAGATGCAAACACTAATAGAACTTGATCAAACTTGAATGAAATGATAATGTACTGTTGCTGTTTGTAAAAAACCAGCAAGCTACTGTATTTCACACGTGTGGATCCAAAAATAGCAAATATAGATCATTCTACACATAGAATTGCAAGCAATCACCAAGATAGTGCACCAATGGATAGTAGAACCCAAGAGAACCATGTATAAGCATGAAATGAGATAGAGAAGAGAGAAGATGACTCTCTCCACAAGTTACATCCTTTTATAGCAGGTCCAAAGCCTATTTGGCCACTTGGCTTTCCCACCAAAATGCTAACCCTACCAATTTTGGGTCTAGATTCAATGTACCCAACTTATTCAAATTGAATCTACTCAAACTCGCATTCTATCTTTCCCACACTTTCATTCAAATGAAATTTAGACTAATGAACTTTGAAAAGTCAACCTCTAAGTCTAGAACAAGTTTTGGCCTCAATATGCCAAATATGGAAATATTGCAAAATGTGATGAAACTAGTTGAATCTTTCACACAAACTAGCTTGTGTAAATTTAACATGGATCATGTACCTTTACAACATGTTATCGGTACATAACAAATGACATTAATCTATTATGTTGGGTTATACCCAATTAATAGAGAGAGAGAGAGAGAGAGAGAGAGAGAGAGAGAGAGAGAGAGAGAGAGAGAGAGAGAGAGAGAGAGAGAGAGAGAGAGAGAGAGAGAGAGAGAGAGAGAGAGAGAGAGAGAGAGAGAGAGAGAGAGAGAGAGAGAGAGAGAGAGAGAGAGAGAGAGAGAGAGAGAGAGAGAGAGAATGACTTATGATCTAATGTGTAACATGCATATGAAAAAATCTTCTAGAAAAGGTATGAATGAGTCCTTGATTGAAGCAACCACAAGATGAAGGTGATAAGCCATATGAGGTATTAGATTACAATAATTATAGATATGATGGACATTATCAACATCTGGAAAACAAGTCCACATAATGATGATGCACAAGCACAATCATTTCATCATTCTAAAATCTACACTCTCCAACTGTCATACCCAACCCACAAAATCAAAGTGATGAGTTTACATGCATATCCATCTCAATCACAACCATTATATTAGTCTTAGTTTTGTCATTGCTCCATGTGTTCATGCACCAAGAAATCAAAGTTGTGAGTCCATGCATATCTAGATCAATCACATGGAGTACATGTTGAAGATCAATATGATCTAGCAGCTTGCATTTATGATGATTCACCTCTCCTAATTGCATCTGTTTATATTTTGACGTTACAATGCTTTTGTTGCAATTTCTCACTTGTTCATATTTGATGTAACAGTTACATTTTTGCATAGGATCTTAGGCTCTACGGTCCCTTTGCAATGATATTGAGAGGCCCATTTATATGGTTGTAGCGCTACATGGCTACATTTGGAACTTCTGAAAATTGTAAAAGCCATTTGTCTTGTACACTTGTAAATAAGTGATTAGGCCAAATTTAGACTTGGATTAGCTTGTGTTAGTGTATACACTTGCCTTGATGGTAGAGGGCTAGTGACATTGCACCTCATAATCTCATTTGTCAATTTGGACCAATCATAGCTAAAGGTGCACCAAAATGGTCCAATCAATGTAAGAGGTGATTTGTAAATGGTCCAATCAGTGTAAGAGGTGATAGGAGGGTGGTCCAATCATTGATCTATGCTCCCACCTCACTTGGATTTCGAGCTACTATGAGAGAGTGAGTGATTGAGTCCATACTTAGTTTTTTGAAGAGAGATGCATGAGTAGTGAGCTCCAACACTTAGTTTTTTTCTTGACATTCTCTCTCTACCCGAGAGCTACATGTATTCTCTCTCTACTTGAGAGCAAGCCATTTCTATACTTAGTTTTTTTCATCATAAGTTGTCTCTCATTGTGTATGATGAATGGTGAGTGAATGCATGTATTGATTGCTCTTGCCTTAGATTTTTCAAGCTAGTTTGCTTGTATCTTTTAAAAGATAGATCTATGGGCAACACCACACACCTTAGGAGATCAGTCACATTGTTTGAGAAGTCCTCACACATGTGAAAAGTACACAAAAAATTTCCTTATAGTGGAGTCAATTACACGCTACATGGCTTTCACATTAAAGATATGTTTCAAACAAACTTTTACTATCATCTTATGTGTATGTGTGGCCCATAGAATTAGCTTGGGTTCTCTTTTGTTTTTTATGAGGTAGTTGCTCAAGATGCTACATCACATTCATGGCCCCTTGAGGCAGGTTGTGCTTTTTAGGTAGTTTGCAATCTCTGAGAACCTCCATTTCTTTATATTGTTCTCTAAGCATAATGGTAAGCATTTTATATATAAAGTTATTTCTCATTGTTGATAGATGTTCCTAGTACATATAGATGGTATGAACACTCTCCATTACATTTTTCATTGTTGCTCTCCTTGGGTATTTATACTTATGATGATGTCATTCTCGACCTCTACCATGCATATTGATGCCTCTACTCTATATTCACAAACATTAAACCTTGCATCTAGTAGGGTTCTCATGGTTCACTCTTGCAAAGTCCTCTTGATCTATTGTCCCAACATTATATGAGAGTCATGATATTGGTTGAGACAAAAACATTTATGTGGACCACTTTTAAAGTCCTCATATTGGTATTTTGATTGCAAACTCCTTGTAGCACACTCACTTTGTATGTACAACACAAACTGATGTACTATTGCATTGATATGGCGTTCTTTATTCATGATGCACATGTATTGGTTGTGGTAGAAGTACGTGCTAACAATCATCGATCATCTCCTCTTTTTGAATTCGTAATGCATACGTCATCATTGCATACTTTCATGTCTATTATTTCAAGCTTAATACTAACATATGTGATTTTTATCTACTTGGCAGTGTTAGAAAGGTATCTCTATGATTGTTCTTCACATTCACAACTCCACTACTGATATTATCTTTCACCAAGGCTATCCTAACTATACATTCACAGCTATTCATGCAAAGTTTTTGATGCATTTCTTTAATTAAGGTCATCTCATCTAATAAGGTTGTCTTTTGGGAAATATGTCCTTCACGGTTCATTAAGCAAGTGTCTGTCTAATACCTTTGTTTTTTGAGGACTATGACACCTATTAACACATTCGAACGACATCCATCACCTATCAAGTTGGCAAAAAAGTTCTTCCCTTGTACATCAATTTTGTTGCTTCATATTAATGCCCTATGCAAAAATACTAGTCAAAAATTGCACATGATGACTAACACCCATCTAGTATTTTTAGCAAAATCAGTGTCCTTAATACCACTTCAAAATTAGAGATTGTCAAGAAGTATTAGCTTCTTGTTTTTTGGCATCTATTGGACCATATACATTTTTGCAACATTTCATAAAATTATACATTCACTCATGCATATTTTGTTACCTTGCACACTATCATGGCAATCCCTAATGTACAAGTAATACAAGTAGACAACTAACAATCATCTCATGTTATTTCATTGGTGATGCATGTGTTGGCATCTCTTCCTATTCAACCTACACCTATGATTCTTTTAACCAAACTAGCATAAACAAGAATATTAGAGCTCACACAATTGTGGAGATACCTCTACGATCGTTATTTTGAAGATGCTCTCTTATATCCAATGACTATGCTTCAAGTGTGCTACGCCAAAATGAATATCATCTTAAACTTGGGATAGTCCACCATGTATCTTGTCTAGTCTTGCAGAGAGCATGCTGAGTGAAGTCAGTCGGCTTGATGGCACTAACTTTAGCATATGGAAATTCAAGATCAAGAACATTCTTGAAGACAAAGAATGTTGGAAGCTTGTGACAAGTGAGGTGCCTATTCCAACATCTGAACTTGAACTCAAGGACTATATCAAGAGAGGGGAAAAGGTACACGAGATCATCAACATGCCAGTGAGGGATAATGTGATTCCTCTAATCAGGTCAGCCAAAGGTCCTGTGGATGCATGGCACAGTCTTTGTGCATTGTATGAGACAGCAAGTACAACAAGGTTTCTCTACTTGAAGAACAAGCATACTTCGTTGTTAAGCTCTTTACTATTAAGAGGCACAATGTTTTGTTAATGTGGTCATGTTGTTTTATATATGTCCTTCGTGGTCCATAAATTCAGCATTTGGCCAATATTCTTGGTCTTTGAGGATCACGTGTATGCTTTGACCCACATCGTGGCAAGTATTCGTACACACACCTTTGATAACAATTCATGATTATGTTCCATGTATATCATTTGCTCTTGTCATGACGTGTTCTATTGAGCTACAAATTTGTCTTTATAAACATTCTCCAATCTACTTGTTGCAATCACTATGAGGAATTCAAGGTTACTACACGTGATTGGACTTTATTTTGTGAATATTATATCATTTACTAACCATATATATGTATTCACGGTCTGTCAAATTTGGCACAAATTTATGCAATAGAGCTGACTGACCACATACTTTAGGTGTTCTTGTTTGTATTGTTGAGTTGACTTGGAATGCCTAATCCAAGCATATAGCATGATAATTCATATCAATTGGCATTTTCTCAAAGTTCCAATTCTTTTACCAATACCACATTATATACATTTTGGCAACTCTTAGGGATATACACTCATGAAAGCTTTCTCTACTTGCTCCACATTCACTTCAAAATGTGCGCTTTTGATAGCATCTTCATCATCTTGCAACTTTACAATTGTTTGTATTTTCAGGCATCACCATTTCTTGTGTAGCGGCATTCAGGAAAGTCTCTGTTTTTTCTTATATGTCCTTATTTCTGTTCTAAATCTGAGTTGAAACTCCCATCCTCATTTTAGAGGAAAGGGAGTGCTGAACAATTCACCACTATTGGGGAGGACAAGGATAGTGTTTTTAGAAGTTACATGCATCGCATGGGCATGTGCCAGGGGTACAGGCCCAGATTCAGATTTCCAGTAGATTTACTAGCATTCAGACTTATTTAATGTTAGAAGTGTGCAGTAATAATTTTTATTAGACCATATGCAATAGGCCTGGAGGAGCCATCATTTGTTAATTAGCATTGATTGAGATGGAGCTCACCAATGCTTTGGTAGTTGGGCCATTGAACATATGAACCCAAGTAGTTATAAAGTAGACCTGATGCTTTTTCATTAGTTAGATGATTGATTGAGATCTCGATTTTATTTTTAGACTGAAGTCCATTATATTTCCTCACCATTGTCATATTGGTATCCATTAGATCCAGAAATTTGCAACTGTGACCTCATTTCCAGTTCTTTTTAGTATAATTGCATTTCCTTTTTGTACTTCTGTTGTTAAGCTTGTAGCTGATAATGTAACAGCATAGAAAGTACCTCCTAGTAATAAGTTCTAAGAAGTTTCCCTAGGTAAGAGCACCTTGCAGCTTTATTGAAGTATGCTTGAATGATAGAAATATTTCCTGATGGTTACTCTTAAAATGCACTAAGTGCAATCCAAATTCATCTCAAGTCTAGAAAAGCATCTCTACAGATGCAACCACGAGAAAACCTTTGGAATTGGAGAGCGATCACTCGATATTTAACAAACTAGAAATGTTTGACGAAACATGAGGTGTGCAAATTACGATAACGTTACCGTATTCAGGCTACAACCTTTCATTCATCAAAATATCAGTCAATAAACTTCACCTAGTTTGGCTTATAGACGGTTCAAAAAAATTGCAATTATAACCACTCACAATAGTACCTTGAGGAAGCAAGCAGGGATAACAACATTCTTGACACAATATAGTGAAAGGTTGTTCAAACAATTTTCAATTGAAAATGCTAAAGATTAATAGAGGGAACTTTCTTCAGTCACGGCTTTCTTCAAGATGCATAACATCGTAGCACTTAACAAACCATTAGAAACTTCTTCATCAAATAGAAGAATAGTGAGACAGGCAAAGCCCAATGCATCTAATCCACAGAACAAAACTGCTCGTTTTGTATACTCATCTACAAGACCAATTAAAAAACTGGTCATTGATTACTCTTCTTCAGACGACCTACAATCTGCTTACCCAATTAAATATCAAAGAGGTTTCTGTCTCCCCAAAAAAATCAATATTAAAATTTGATTTGTTAAAGAAAATACACAAGCCTGCAATGCTGTGGAAATTAGGCATCCACACATCTGTCAGTTTACCAAGCTTGAACATCGGCACTCTGCAAACTCATCTATCAAGAGCAACTACAAAAGCATATGAAAATCTTAAAACCAGAAAACACATCCTCTCCAGAGACATTTTTTAAGAGGCCTTTCTCAAAATAAGACATACATTCCAGCTATTTTGCAAAGCAGGCGATTGAATACACTCAACATGCTCCATCCATCCAATGGCTTCTGCAGTAGAAAATTTTGCCTATGCTTTGGAGCCAATGGAGCAGTACTCAGCTATCTTCAACCCTTGAATGAAACACGAAGCTTGGGAATGATGTAGTGATATCCCTGTAACAACCATAACACCTTTAGGATCAAGTTTCGGCCGAATAGAATGATCCTTCAAAACCCATTATAAAACCTAGTGATATGAAAGTAGCATCATCATCTTTCAACTGTATCATCAAGCAATTAGAATGCTAAAATCATCATGGTCAATGTTATTAATCTCTTTTAGAACTATACAAGATTTCATCCAACATTTCCATTCCTATAAGAAGGTCATGAGCTATTAGTGCTGGCATTTCAGAAATGAGCAATTTCGTGAAGGGAAAAACTTTACTTGAGGTATGGAAGTGTCATGTTCTTCAACAAGGATGGATGCCGTTGAACAAGGGAACGCCATTCTTCCTTGTCAATCTTTCCATCATGTTTTGTGTCTGCTTCTTCAAAAGTCTTCAACCAAATCACCAAAATAAGCTACAATTTATAAGTAATACTACGCACTCAATACAGGATCATAGATCACCATTTCTAGGAAAGGTTTTATGATACAAATGGCATAGACATGTTTCTGCCACAGTATGTCCAAGCAATAGACTATTTATACTGTATGAGCCCAATGGAAGGTACATAGCAACTGATAAAGGGGAACAATTCAAGAAGTTGTTCTATACAGGAAAACACTTAAAACATAAGACAGCTTAGACCTGTACAAAAGCATTCTAGATTGCAATTTACTCATTCACACATTGAAAGACTGTTACAACAAATACTCCAGCAAGTGACTTAAGGAAACATCTCGAAGTCTGGAGTCGCACATGGACATACACAATCAGAAAGTGACTTCAGAAAAAGAACACTCATGATTATATCTTCTGTCCCTTATTGTCGTCTCTCTTTTACCTCTTAAAAACATTAAGTTTGGACTCAGAAAGGGCTCCTTATATCTTGTGTCCACTATTGTCATCTCTCTTTTTCCTCTTAAGAACTTTAAGCCCTTTTTGGAGTCAAAAAGGGCCCCTTTGTTGCCTAGACATGTTTGCTGATCAAAATTAACTAACTCACAAGTAGTCCTTTGTGGCAGAGTTTATCATGGTTATAGTTCTATAGGTTCCACATACACCTAATGCAATAAATCGAGGGACAATCAATTCAAATGCCTCTATAAGGCTCGAATTCAAATTTCAAACTCATTTTAAGCTTATATTTGCATGCCACCTAAAAGAACTTTGCAGCTAATGAGGCTTCGTGGGTGAATTCCTGCGTGTTGTCCATAACCACCACCCTACCTCTCATCCAACTTTGGCCATAGTCTATTGCCTCGCTTTTTCCTACAATCAATGCCTATTCCATCTCTATACAGTGAGCATTCTTTACTTCAAAATTGTGTTTCCAAGTTTATTGATGCAATAACAAGCCACATAACTCCTCAGAACCAGGCTCCTTTTAAACTGACAAGCTCACAATAATTTTTTAAAAGTGCTTAAGTAAATGATTTAATACAGTACCATAGATCCAGCGGTACCAGGATCCGCGGATCCCGGTACCGCGGATCCAGTGTGGTACCGCGGATGCATACTGATCTGCGGTACCACAATATATATTATTTTTTAGTATATAGTATTTTTTAATATTTAATATATTACTGTATTTTTTTTTAACCTAATCCCCCCCCCCCCCTCGCTTCATCTCTCTCCTTGCCCGTCGCCCTACTGTCCGTGCCCTCCCTGCTGTCCGCCCATTGCCCTACTGTCCGCGCCCTCCCGGCTGTCTTCGCATTGCACTGATCACGTCCTCCCCTGCTATTGCTATTTTGGCCTTTATTGTGGTTTTTTCAAGCCTTCCGACTCCTATCGCACCCACAGAGATCTCTGCCTTCTTTCCCCAGTCCTTTCTACAGAGATGGTGCATTCCAACCTTGCCGATCTATGGGACGAGGTGGACATTGTCAGGCGGGTTCCCGACAAGTCTAACAAGTCCGGTGCAAGGATAGTGCGCTGTCGATATTGCCTGACAGAGTTCGTTGCCACCCTCACTCGCCTTAAAGGTCACCTACTCGGCGCACGCGCGAGAGATGGTGGCACACTGAATGCTGCCCCCTGTGCCAGCATGTCCGTTCCCGTCAGGCAGCGACTTTTGGATACCTACGGGCCACGTCTTGTGGCGGGGGAGAACACCATTTCGGAGGGTGTTCTTCGGTTTTGCACCGCTCCTTACGTGGTTGACCCCGAGTTGCTGCCTGCTTGGCTGGCACGCACGAGGAGAGGGAGTGCATCCTCGTCCAGTCCCTTTGCCCCTCGTCCCTCTCAGACAGTTCCGCCTCACGCACCCCCATCTGCACCCATTCCGGTGGATCCTGTCCCACCACGTCCGCCAGTTGCCATTGTGGTTCCACCACCACCTACTGTTGCTCGCACTCCCCCAGTTTACGACTTTCTCATGGACTCTCCGCCTCCCGAGCAGGAGCAGGCCCCGGATGCCAGTGACGAGGCCTTCCAGGATGTTGAGGAGATCCCTTCCTCCCTCCCTTCACATCCAGATGACCACCCTACCCAGCAGTTTTCGTATCCCATGCCAGATGTCCACCCTCCACCAGTGTACCCCACTTACGCTGCTGCCCCATCCCGGCCAGTGCATCCCACTCTCCCCATTCCACGTCTACAGCTGATGCATCCACTAGTGCCCAGGCTGTCGCGTCATCATCCATTCCCGTCACGTTTGGTGCACCGTGCTGGAGGTCCGCTACCCGTCGCCCAGCTGGGAGAGTTCTTAGGCAGCAGAGCATTTGCGGCGCGCATCAGCCGCACATGGATAGAGAGGCCACACAGGCTGTGGCCAGCCTGATTTATGAGCTGAACCTTCCATTTGCATGGGCACACAGTTTTTGAGGGCAGTGGATTGCAGCAGGGGGGGAAGAGTCATACCTACAGAGTTCATGTTTGATGTCATCAGGTCTTCCATCTTGTCCATAGGCCCACAGCATGTCGTCACAGTGGTGACGGACAATGCCACGAACTGCATTCAGATGGGTGTACTGCTAGAGGCCGAGTTCCCTCACATTGTTCATACCCCCTGTGCCGCGCACGGCATAGACCTTCTGATGGGGGACATAGGTGCACTTCCCTGGGTTAGAGCCATCGTCCGTGAGGCCCTCTTCCTGGTGACTTTTGTCACGAGGAAGAGGCGTGTTCTTGCCATGTTCCGGGTGTTCAGCCATCTAGACCTCCATAAGCCAGCCCCCACACGCTTTGCATTCGACTTGGTGGTCATCGACCGTCTGATCAGGTGCAGGGCGCAACTTCTACAGATGGTTGCAAATGATCTTTGGTGTGCCAGTACATTTCCGCGCACTGAGGATGGGGAGCACTTTTCTTCCACGGTGAGGGGAGACCAGTTTTGGAGGGATGCACAGACATTGTCAGGATTGCTTCGACCACTTTACATTGTGCTCCGCATGGCTGACAGCGAGGGGTCGACACTTGGACTGGTATATGAGCTCATGGACCGGATTGGACAGTTCCTACAGCTGCCCATCTTGCAGCCAGAGAGGTAAGCAGTACAGTGTTGTAATTGTTCTTTATCTTTTCAGTGTTTGCTAGTTTGTTTTTCTATCGATGTTATGTTTTTTCGTAATGCCCTAAACCACATGCCTCTCACCTGCAGGATGACAGAGCTGAAGTTCATCTGGGAGGCGCGGTGGAACTACTTCCACAGGAGTATCCACAGCGTTGCACACATGCTGCATCCCTTCTTCCTCTCTCCGACACAGATCGCAGACAGGGAGCTCGAGGCCGATTGGCTTCAGTACATTCACAGGGTGGGTCCACACATAGGTTTGGATCCTATCAGGCTCATGGAGGAGCTCGCTGCATTTCGTTTCGGCATGGGCACATTCGGCCACCCGGCTGCTCAGGATCCAGAGAGGAGGCAGTTATCCTCCATTGTTGTGTTTCGTTGAAGACAATGTGCTGAAGTATTTCAATGCACGCACCACAGGATTGTGCTGCCTCCGTGTGCGAGCGTAATTGGAGCACATGGGCACTCATTCACACGAGGAGAAGAAACCGGTTGTCAGTGAGTCAGTTGGAGCGGTTGGTGTTCTGTAGCACCAACGCACGTCTCGCCAGGAGACTTCTGACCATTACGAGCGCATTGTAGGTGATAAGCTAACCTTTCATAGCATGTTGGTTGACTCCTGGTATGTTGGTTTCATTTCTTGATAGAGTTGTTTCTCTGACATGCCAATTTTAAACCTTGCAGACAAAGATATCCGATTTGGAGCGCCAGGTTGACTTGCCTACGAACAGCACCCATCCATGCCTGCAGATGACCTGGGCACACAGTTGATGGCAGAGAGAGAGAGGGAGCTTGCCGAGATGAGAGAGAGAGAGCTTGGGCTTGAGCACAGAGAGCCCCCATTGTACGAGGCAGATGAGCCAGTGTCAGAGGATGATCAGGATGAGGATGAGCCCATTCGGGTTGTGTCCGCCAGATCAGAGCGGGATGAGGCATATGATACAGGTGTTGGGCACACGCCTAGAGCAGGGGTCACAGGTGCATCACGTGGTAGAGGTGGGACACATGCCACAGATTATACCGGGAGACGGGCAGGGCACACAGGGGGGGGGGCAGTGGCATACCTTCTTATGTTGATATGATGGAGGAGGCTCTTGATAGGGGGCAGACTGATTTGGGTTTACCTTCCGCAGCTGCTTGGATGCGTGCATCACAAAGCCATAGGCATTTCTATGACAGCACACCAGAGGAGTCACCAGATGACTTTGATTGTACCGATTGGGAGGCCATGCCGGGTCCACATGGTGCACAGGATGAGGCACGGGATGTTCCCGAGGATGGTGCTCATGATGAGTCCCAGAGCCCAGACCATTTGTATTCGGATGCCCAGCTGGACGACTTGATTGCATACTTGGATTCAGAGGCCCAGCAGATGCCGAGCGTCAGGGCACCCCCATCCTCTCTAGCCAGCATGCCCTACACAGAGTCTCAGCCAGAGCAGCTACACGAGGTGCCTGCAGTTCCTCCAGTTCCTCAGAGGGTGTATGTGCGCCGCACAGCACCTCCAGTGCCACCGATACCGTTGAGGCCTGCAGCCCCTTCATCGCCATCCACTTTTGCAGCAACAGGTCTCCATGGCAGGCCACCATCTGTGCCCAGATCTTCTCTTGCAGCACCCACATCTACAGACGCTCCTCCAGTGGCAGCACCCTCGGCACATCCTCCTCCATTGGCAGCACCCACGGCACCGGCTCCTCCTTTGGCAGCACCCACAGCACATCCTCCTCCTTTGGCAGCACCCAGGAGGTACCAGTACTGTCTACCACAGCGCCCCTTTCAGTACTTATCGCCGCTGTACTTGCCTCCTACAGGGACGGCCCCTCCACATCTAGTTCCTCCACCAGCAGCAGGCCCACGGGCACACACTCCTCGGACCTATCCTCCACTATCAGCTGCACAAGGACACCCATCTTTGGCTACTCTATCCCAGCCGGCCGCAGCTTGGGCTCAGCCTAGTCAGCCAGGTGATCTGCATGGGGGTGATGAGGCATTGACGGTTCCCCTCGTCCGCAAGAGGCCAGGAAGGCCCAAGGGTGCACCGAACAAGAAAGGCAGGGCACAGAAACTGCCAGGGAAGAGAGGACGACCTCGCAGGGCTCCAGTTGCTGGTAGAGGTGCTGTATTACAGCCAGCTGCAGCAGGTGTTGTTGGTTTAGCCTGCTTGGGGGCTGATGCGGAGGCAGATTGGGAGGATGGGGATGACGACTCTTCCCCCTCGGATACATAGCCCATGCCAGTACGAGACAGACATAGATATCAATGGCGAGAGTCAGCTCAGGGCCCTGAGTTGTCTCCGGAGCATTCATCTGAGTTTGAGGCAGAGCATTGATTGTAGCTCCGTCATTTGATTTTTAGCAGTTTGATATCATGTTCCATGTTTGGCGGCCAGATGGTCGAACACTGTATTCAGACCATTTTTCATATTATATTTAGTGTTGGACGTATTCTATTCACTACACAATGTGTATTTGTCAATTTGTAATTGTGATGTTCTACTTGCAGTTTTACTTCAAATGGTGTGTGCGTGTTTTCAATTAGTTTTCAGTACAGAGTTTGAGAGCATATGCAGAACACAGAAATACAACCCCCCTGATAGCATTTCATAATCACATACATCAGATTGCAATACACAAGACACGCATTGCACAAAAAACACACCGTACATTAATTCAACAGATGTATCAAAACTACAATACGTATTCCCGCCGCATACGGCTGGGGCTATTCTTTACACCATGCCAGACACTAAATACTGCCTCATCTACTGATGAACATTAAATAACAACAGTCAGCCACATACGGCTAGACCCCATCTATGCTAAGTTGAAGTCCAGAATGCACTTCAATTCTTCAGGACCCTGTTTAAAGCTCATCCAATGGCTGAACCAAATCTTGTGGTTCACATTTCTCTCCCATCACAGATTCTGAACCGTTGATTCATTTGACACCTCATCTAAAGGTTCAAAGTAAATCTGGGCATCGAACCAAACTCCTGCAGATGCTAAGATCTTTCGGTACACTGAATTCTTCATCGCGTTGGGCGCGCGAACTGCCCGCGACTTCCCTGCCTGCGGCCGCGCCTACCTTTTCTGAAAAACATCAGATCAAGCTCTCATGTGGATCGTTTTGAACATGATCTGAGGCCTGGAGCAGGGTCGCCCTACTGAATCCATGACTATAGAGTGTTCAATCAGGAAATTCCGTGGAGAAACAGTGATTTTAGCTCAACTTGACAAAGTGGCTTTTTCACCTTTTTACCGCAAATCTGCTAGGTTAATTGTCTAGAGACAAATCTCTGACATAAACCTCAGAATCTCTCCATGGCTGATTGACAGTGTGATTAGCTTCCTTCCTGTCCTTACGACATCCAAAACGGTGCACAAACAGCAAAGAAATCACTAGTTATGTATAAAAACCGTAACCCCAAGTCCAGTTTCAATTTTCAGCTGGCTTCAAAATTGTCAATTTTTCATCAAATTTTTCCCTGTCTGATGCTATGCACAGGCTAATAATCTCTCTATTGAGCTTAACACGGCTCTATAAATTAGAATTCGTGCACCAGTGCTTCTCCATCCGTCTTCAACCCGCCGTAAAACCCCGAACTCTCAGAAGACAGTTCTCCCAAAGCTCTCTTCAACGGCGACACTGTACTGTGTACACTCCCTGTACGGCTCTGATACCAACTTAGAATTTGCTTTGCACAGGAACACAGATCATGCTACACAATAACACAGACAGAAAATTACTCTCCTCAGCAAGCTCACATAGCAACTGTATTTCTCAAAATGAAATTACAATGTACATATAGTTGTTCACTCAGGCAACCCATGCATGACCCAGGTTGCCGTTGGCGGGACGCGTGTCCCGTCGACTTGCCTCGTGGCGAGGCCAACTGATCCTTATCCACTGATAGGACCCACAGTACAGTAACACAGTGATTCTAACTTTAATTCTAACTCACATCTTGTCACACAAGTGAAAAGTATAATACTTTGTTCAGATTCAGATCTATTCATTAGACACAAAAAATATCACATTCATCATTCATCATCCATCAATTCCTCATTAAAAAGTAAACTTGCCAAAATCACCATCTCTTGATAATCTCTCAAAGTATGTACAAAATGAGCTCTCAATCCATATCAAATGATCTCGGATATGAGATTAGGTAGAGTGCCATTAGGGTAGACCCTAAACCCCTTGCTATCAAAGCCTTAGATCATGCATAATTACTCTCTTGGTAGCTTGAGTCAACTGTCTTATAAAAGTAGGTGGCCGACCTCATTAAAAATCCCAATCATCTGGGAACATCATGATATAATTCACTTTAGAAAAATATTTATTTAACTAATTCCGTTTCATTATCAACATGCAAAAAAAAAAAAAAAATCTCATCATAATATAATTCACTTTAGAAAAAAAAAATATAACCTCATCATACTATAATTCACTTGAGAAATATATTTATTTAACTAATTTCATTTCATTATCAACATGCAAAAAAAAAAAAAAAACTTGCATGGATAATCCACGCATAAGATATCCACGTGTGGATATCTTTAACTTTCGGTCCGGTGCGGTTGGACAAACTGAAATTTGCATGGATAATTCACGCATGGATTATCCACGCGAATACTACTTTTCGGTGCCGCCAACCTTCCCTCCCAAATAGTTGCCAGAATTTTCAAAATTCAATTTTGCGTTGATAATCCACACGCATAAATTTTTCGGCGCCGTCTCAAAAAAGCACCGGTGGACTAACCGGAGGCGTGTTCAAATTTTTTTTGGCGTGGATGATCCACGCGTGGATGTTCCACACAAACAAAATTTCAGAAAATCGACTAAGTGTTGGGTCTCGCGTGGATACTCTACGTGGATAACACAGAGTTTTCTAGTTGTGATAAGGAAAGAGGGAGATATCTTATTCCACTATGCACAAACATTTTCCATTCGAGTTATCTCTCTTTCACCCCTCTTTCCAACATGGTATCAGAGCTATTTCTGTAACCTGATAAGCTTCCACAGAAACAAGACTCTACTAGCCGATAGAGTAATTGTCTTCTTGTTCTATAATTTAGCACCAAATTTTCATACTTAAGTCATTGATAGTCATTCCTATCACCTAGACTAATCTTCCACATGGATTTCCAAGGGAAAGCTAGTTCTATCATGGACAAGCTTGATGGAGCCAATTACCATTTGTGGAAATTTAAGATGAGAACTGTGCTAATAGCTAAGGAATTGTATCACATTGTTACAAGTGCAGAGGAAAAACCCAAAGCTGAAGACACATCAATCTCCAAATGGAAGCTGAAGGATGGCAAAGCATTTGCATTGATCATCCTCAACATTTCAGATACTCAGATCGGCCATGTGTCTGAAGCCCAGACATCCAGAGAAGTCTGGGACATCTTGAGCACGTTATATGAGAGATATAGCTTCCAAGCTATATCTCAGGAAGAAATTTTACTCCCTCAAGATGGCAAATGGTGATTTCCTACAGAATCACATCAACTAATCCAAGAACCTGCTGAAGCACATGGTCGCTGTCGAATCTTCATAGACGATCAAGATGCAGTGATGTAACTGCTTACAAGCTTACCAAGCTCATACGACAGTTGGGTGATGATCATCATGACCCATCCAGAGCTGACTCTTTCAAGAGTCATTACAATGTTGTCAGAAAGACAGGCGGAGGAGCAAAACCTCTAGTTCCTCAACTAATTCTCAAGCATTCTACACCAACAAGAGCACGACTAAGCAGAAGAAGAAGAAAGACCCGAAGCAAGACCAGAAACCAGCACAACACAAAGAACAGTCGAATCCATAGGCAAAGAAGAAGCTGTTCTATAGATACTACAAGAGAAACAACCATGAGATTCAAGACTATCGGATACTACAAGCAAAGAACAACAGCAAGGGACAGTCAAATCAAGTGGCCAAGGCAGATACAGAAGCTCCACAGCCCATTCAATAAGCGGATCATGATGCTTTCATGACCAGCCATCAAGGAGCATCCAACGACAATTCTTGATTCCTGGATTTTGGGACCACTCAACATATGACCGGTCTCATTGGCTATTTCAAGTCCTATACACCCTACAGTACCAACAAATATGTTCACCTTGGCGATAATATCACACAAGCTATTAAAGGTGAAGGTACAGTGAGATTGAGCTTTGCAAAATGATCAATCTAAGCTACTTTCTAAAGTCCTATATGTACTCAATTTATCTACAAATCTGCTCTTTGTAAGCAAAATCACAGATCTAGGACATAAAGTAATCAGTGCAAATTAGTTGATAGGACAGACAAGATCCTAGCACTCGGAAAGAGGCATGGATACTTGTATAGATCAAGTCACTACTTTTCTGCCTCTAGTCAGGCGCTCAATACTTCTATTCAAGCAAATAAAAGTTTACTTTGGCATTATAGACTTGGTCACTTGAATCATGCTGCTGTACAACAAATGTCTAAACATTCTATTATTCTTGATCTAGACTACTACGGATCCTCCATAGACTCCTCGCCCTCGTCAGGTGCATTGTTCTGTCGCTCTCGCTCTGCCTCCCGGTTAGCCCGAGTTGCCTCCTGGTCAGCCCGACGGCGGGCAGCCCTTCCCTTGACCATGATGAGCTGCCATCGTGTGAAGTTCATTCCGATCTGCTCATCCAAATCTAGCTCGACAGCGGGGGCGGGGGCCATAGCGGGGGCGGGGATCTGCAGCTCTGGGTGTCTCTGCCGAGTCTCTCGCAGCATCTCTGCAATGTCTGCTTCTTGCTTCCGATGCCTTTCGTTGTGCCTTCGGACATCTTCCTCGAGCTTCCTCCTGGCTTCGCCCTCCACCATCTCACGACACCCTGTTGCTCGAAATGACCCTCACAGCCTCTCACAGCCTCTCAATGGCTCTCACTTGCTCTCTCACAGCCCCCCTCTCACAGCCTCTCACTCGGTCTGTCACACAGCCTCTCACAATGCCTCTCTTTCACAGCCTCCCACTGGCTCTCCCTCACAGCTTCTCACAATGCCTCTCACCCCCTCTCACTGGCTCTCTCACTGTCTCGTGAGTGCCTATTTAACCCCATAGCCTGTTTCCCAATTTGCTTTTGTTGATGATCCCATGTGCTATTGTACCTGCCCCATGTGTTGATCCCCCACATGCTGCACTGCGATTGGGTCCATGGTCTGCTCCTCCACAGTGCCCATGTGCTACTGTACCTGCCCCATGTATTGCTCCCCCACATGCCGCACTCCGATTGAGTCCGCTCTCCCACAGTGCCCCCAGTATAGTCCCCCTGTACAGTAAAATCTTAGTTTTTACCTAGTTTTAGCCTGTTAAAAGGGTTTTTTTTTTTTTTTTTAAATAATAAAAAATATTATTTTTGTGGTGCCGCCCTGGTACCGCTGGTCTGAGGGCGGCACCATAACCACGGTACCACCATTATGGTACCGCGGTACCATAATGGCGGTACCACATGCCACTATGTACAGTACAAATAAGATCTGCATTAAAGATTGCTTCACCAGCTGCAATTAACCGATTCATGATGTCCTAAGTGCTCAGTGATCAACATCGTAGAAATCATACTCAATGTATGGAAATCTTTCTCAAGTAAAGAACCGAGGATGGATTACTAATTTTTGCAACCACTTCACTATCTCCCAAGCTTCAATTGTAGACATGGCTTCCCTAATGAGTAAAATCACACTATCCTTTGCCAACACATTGATGCAAATAAGCACCTTCTTACTGTTCCTACCATACCCTTTTGCTTTCCTATCCGTCGTGGGTCTTGACTCCAACAGTCACAATACCCCACATATCCTTATCAACCAAGACATTTTAAATCTTAAACTTCCACTACTGTAGTTTTGATTTTAGTCATCCAATGGGGTGGGTTGGCTCAATTGGTTAGCTTAGCATCCAAAGTTTCTTGGAGACCAAGATGCATATATTGTCGTCTTGACCATCCAGCTCGTTATTTTCACACAAACTGAGGCTTGCCATAGCTAATCATTGAATGCACCTTGGTATATCTCCAAGAAATTATCAAATCCTTCAAATGAATCAGAAAACGAGATGGTTGTTGCATCATGCAACTTGCAGAAATATAATTCTTGAAATATCACTACATTAAATTACCAGACTTAGTACTGGCATTGCCTCCACATCAGGAAACCCTCTAGAAATCACTAGTGACTAGAGAGATGCTACACTAGCTTGCAAAAGAAGATACTGACATGATGCGGTGTCAAAATTTGCTTGACATAGGTCAAATTTTGACCAGAAACAATTCAATGCTCTCCCTGATAGTTAAGAGGCATAGGAAACCTTCAAGAAATTGGTTGTGGCTTTCACAATTTCTATAGATTTTTGTTGCTACTACTATCACGAGATTTTGAGAGTAGTTTCTTGGTAATGATACCATTGAGTACTAATGTAACAATGCTCTGAAAAATCTGCTATCAAACATGTGAAGTATGTTGCCAACTCACTAACAGCTCACTTGACAAGGCCATTACTATAATTGTCAAGCAAGAATGTCAATCTCTTCATGAAAGCAATTGCTTTTTGAAGCAACAGGTAAAATTAGAAAATATGTCAATCATCGATGAAACGCAAATGCAGAATGCGCGGGCCAGCAGGGTCGTTTTACATTTTTTTTTTAACTCACAAAAAATCGTTCCGACCCAGTACGTCCCGGAACGTACGGAATGGTTCCGACCCATTTTGGTCGGAACGGGCTTCTAAGCTTCTAAATTACAAGAACCACCAAAGAGCCAAATGTACAAAATTCTTTACAAGAGGCAAGAATTAACAAAAAACTAACTTTATGACTTTGATACCATCAAGAACAAGAACCTCAACCTAAACATTCAGGAATATTGATATTATATTGAAATATTTATCTAATGAAGCGCAACCAAGAAAAACTTGATTACAACTATACATGAAGGAATTTTATTTGATTTTATTTCTACTTTTACCACTAAAGGAATAACCAATATTGAAAGTAGACAAGAAAGGAAGTAGAGTATCAATTAACCTAAAGCAAGAACAATTTTACAAATTAGACTTCAAATATTAAAATTAGATACTTAGAAGAAAACCAGAAAAATGATGAAGGCACAACACAGCTTCTTAATAGGCAATAAATCACAAACTTCAAAAAGTTTTTGAAACTAGAGCTAGGTAAAGAAAAGGAGAATATATGGGTGAACTAGAAGCAAGTGATTAACCCTAATAAACAATAGACTAAGAACTCAAAGAAAGTTCCACACAAAAAAAGGGAGCCATAAAATTATAAAACAACAAGAACCTTACGAACATGACATCGAGTGAGAGATGTTAGCTTTGGTTAGTAAAATATCAAAGCAGCTATAGGGGCATGCGCATCTCAAGATATGAAAATAAGAACATACAGCTGGCCACTACTTGGATGAAAATTTATTAAGAATTTGCATGTCCGCTAAAGTGACATAAAAATATCTATTTGTGAAATTAATATATCCAATTTGACAAATTTATATAGAGAAGTCAATGATGTCCTAAGGTAAAGCTTTGTAACAATATACGGGCAACTCAAAAAGCAAAGGATGTAAGTCAAAACAATAAAATAAAACTCAATAAACAAAAAATAAAAAATCTTAGCCAAACAACATTGCTTATCTCTCATCGGTACCCAAGCATAAGTTGCTAACTGGGTTTCGAAAGAATGCGGATTCTCTTGGGTAGACCCAGTGTTGACTAAGAAGCAAAAGCCAATCACTAAGAAGAAAGAAAAAATAATAATAATGATAATAATACAAATAAAATGAAATTTAAAATTTTAATTAAAAATCAAATATAAATAAATAAATAAAACAAGGACCATAGATGTAGACGAGTTACCGAGACAAAGACAAAATATGATGTGATATGTGTTGACAATACTACCAATAGGCTCACTAACAGATCTTCCAGATTGTATCAATTATTCACTCTTTGATGGTCATTGAATATGTTTGTTTAATCACGTTACGTAAGTGACCGTAGTATCGTCGATTACGGTATTGAATGGGAAGATGGAACGACCATTTACGATCATTACGATGAAGGGCGATAGGAAATTGTGGTGTTTTTACAAGAAGATAAATAGGGCATTTGAAGCCAGAAGGGGGGGGCTTTTGAATACTGGACTGTTCAGGCAGTAGCGTATTCAGGAGACGAAGGGTGAGAGCCGACTACTGGTTATACTTAGTTCAGTCTTCGTGTGAGTTGCAGGCAGGTTGATTTGCCTTTTGTGTGTTCAAAATAGAGAAGCACTCTCATTGCTATGGCCTCCCAAGAAAAGAAAATAGTTTATTCACCAATCGAATAGAATAAGGTGTCATTTGCTTTACTCCCATATATTTACTCGAAACTCTTCTTTGAAACTGTTCGATTCTGTGCCCAATAAGAATGGATCCACTTTTTGACAAACCGCTTCCATAACGATGTAAAATTTCAACGCCCAATAATCCTTTGTCTAAGCGAGCATTGCAAGAAACGTTTTGAGAGACTTCTATGCCCAAGCACATATACCCTTGCATGATTTTGACTTCAATACCAATGTGAGAATCAACGATTTTCTTTATCGAAACATTACCATTCTTGTCTTTTCCAAGTTCACCCAAAGAACCGGCTTTCCACATAACCTCTTAAATGCATTCACATGTTGCGGACTATGGGAGGTTGAAGTTTATCCATATATTTGCCAAAAAATAGTAGGGGAAAGAGGCCAACGTTGCTTGACACCTACATTGTTTAAATTTCATTCATGAGCCGTTCAGGAGTCCTTATCCTGTCCAACCACTCGTTACAAGTTCACTTGGGACTCCAATCTCTTCCATGCGTCCTCGTAGCTTTTTTTCTTGGCATCATATTAAAGGCTTTTTGAAAGCCTACAAAATGGCAACATAAGTATTGCTGATTTTTTTAGCTTTCTTCAATGATTGCTCTCATTGTAATTAGATGATCCACCAGAGAATGTTCTCTTCAAAAGCTTTTTTTCTCCTTTATTTGTAAGTTGTTTGCCTCTAACCAATTACTAAAAGAAATGTCCATATTATTTCCAAAAGTTCTTCTACACGTATGTATGTGTAGATAATGATGGTTCAATAATTGGTGAAATTGTCTTTGGCTTTTACCTCTGCATTTAAATAAAGGAACAGTTATGCCTTGTGACCACTTGTTGAAGAAAGGGTTTCCAAAACCACCATTGATCCTTACACCACATTTTGGTCATTGTATCTATTGTCCCCTTATGTCCTCGTTCCTCTTTCTCTTGGTGGACTTCCTATAAGCATTGAGTGCCAATTTTTTGTCCTCACTTTTGATCTCTTTCTAGTCTCCTCGCATTGAGAATCATACCAAAGATTGCTTGGGAAACCACTATTTTTGCCTTCCATTTGCTGAAACCAAAGAATTATTCTAAACTTTGCATAAGTAGTCATGTAAAACCTTCATATTTGGCATGTAGTATTAGGCCATGATAGTACTTTGGCAATGAGTCCTCCAAATGATTGATGAAAGCCTCTTAATTGCATGGTGCAAATCTCAATTTTCTACATGGCTTTTCGGCCCATGTAGGATAAGAATAAGTTAGCACGTTAAATGTCAATAGGAGAGAACGATGGTTGGATTCTATGGAAAGAGGACGCAACTTCATATCTTCGATAGAGTTTAGCATATATGGACGTTATGACTAGGATATTACCCGACATAAGGGGACGCGCAATCTTCAACCCTATGGACTCATATTGTCAACACCCAACAATGCATGCAAGCCGCAAACAACTTTACATTCTTTTCATGAGGATATATTGAGACCTCAGTGTTACCTTTCACTACTAGAAAAATGACTTGCAAGCTCAAGCTATAACGATGGCCAACACCAAACTTCAAAGAGCAAAGCCAATCAAGTGGAGTTTCTTATTCCTCAAAGAAACTAAAGAAAAGTGCATATCATCACCTTAGCTTGCTTCAAATGAAAAGAATGTAGCTGCTAAGCAAATTTCACCAAAAAAATAACTAATATTAACATAGCAATTGTTCATAGCTTGGACAGAGACCTTCACAAGACATGGATGGACAATGTACATCAATAAGGCAGATAAGTATATCCAACAACAAAAACGATAGGTACAACTCATAAAGATCTTCCATGTTTGTTGTTTTACATTTACTTCCACCAAGATGTTTCAGTTGCCTAAGATGCCTAAGAATAGATGTTTGCATAAGTATTGACTACCTTATCAATTATGTTCTCAATTACATCATCAGAAAGGTTCATTCCAGCCTCTGCAAGGGTTGCTACCACCATTCGCTTCACCTGCAAAATAATGACTGATTGGTGTGAAATGGAAGAACAAAGTCTAGAAACTTTGTAAGTCAACTCTCAAGTGACACCCAACTTTAACTGAATCATGCAACCTTTTTGGGTTTTTGTTTCATCAAACATCTTAGTTTAAATGAGTTATTGAGATATTCAAGATAATTTGTTTAGCTTTGTCCTAAAAGACCTGCTATTTCTAACTATATTCGTCATGGTGCATTAGTCTTACCTCATATGATTGGGCTAGTATCTCACAACTACAAATCATGTGCTTTCATGTATGATAAAAAAACTAAGTCCTCAGTCGCACACCAAATTATCCTTGTAGAGTTTGCGGACCCACCCCCTTGATGCCATACTCCAGTTCATCACATGTATCCAACGATTCAAAGAGTTCCAAGCTTCTGAGCAGTGACAATGTTACATGCCAATTCGAATCGCCAAATTCTTTCCGATTTCAATCGGGTAGCCAGTTTCAAATTGGAACATGGTTCGAACCTTTTTTGGGTATTTTTTTTTCGTTTGTTTGTTTTATAATAGGGGATTTTATTGCTAGACACACTGCTGAATCTGCTGGTTGCAAGAATCAAAGGTGAATGGTAATGATCCATGGAGAGCTTCTACATGAATAGTTAGAACTTAAAGCGGCTTGTTTCATGCATGTGAAAAGCAGGGGAATTCGTTGGATCACCAGGTTTCGTGTTATGCAAAAGGAGATGGAATTGTAGAGTTGTATTGTCTAAGGAGTTATATCCTAGGCAATCTTTAACGGTGCATCATGCTATGCTGACTCCAAAAGATTGTAATTCTGTGTCAAACCTATTTGCAGTGTGGAGAAAAGAATAAACAAGAAGGTTATGACAAGTTTGAGATTCAAGAAGGCTGTAGATGAGTACAATTGTACAAGGATCTGGCATCTGCTTGCTAAGAAGACTGAGTACTCAAGAATATAATTGAGGTACTATATCTCATGATCTCAGATCATGCCACATGGTCATTGGTGACTGTAGTCTACTAGTTTGTTGCGAAGGTTTAACCAAGGCACCTCCCCCCGGCACCCATACACGCACTTAGCACTAAGCACTTAGAAGTTAGAACTTAGCAATTGCCAATGAGCACTTGTCATTCAAGTTGATTCTTGAAGATGAGATAAGACTCTCTCTCTCTCTCTCTCTCTCTCTCTCTCTCTCTCTCTCTCTCTCTCTCTCTCTCTCTCTCTCTCATGGGCACGCATGCTGACTGGGCGCTGACTGGATGGTGATGGGCGCTGACTGGGCACGCATTCTGCTGACTGGGCCACTGCTAACTGGGCGCGCATTGCTGACTGGGCGCGCATTTCAGGGCGCTGAGGACGCGCATTTCCTTGCTGACTGGGCATGCATTGATAACCGGGCGCTGACAGGGCGCAGTTCTAGGGCGGACAGGGCGCATTTCTAGGGCTAACAGGGGGCGCATTCCTGATGACTGAGAGCTGACTGAGCGTTGAATTATTTCTAGGGCTGACAAGGCACGGAGATGCGGATTCTGGACTGACCGGGCAGATTGAACTGCACTGAGCTGACAGCACTGCGGTTTCTATTGCTCGCTGGGCACCAGCTATGAGATTTCTCGAGACCACTCTAGGACATGTGACTGATGGGATAGATTCAGCTTGGAGGACAACCAGAGATGCAGCTACACTGATCATTTGCTTCACATCCCTAGACAGCCGCAGAGAAGCTTTACACTGTAGAGCCCAGTTACGTGGCACTACCATATATATGGATGACGATCTTACCTACATCCAGGTTGAGGAGAGGCGTAAAGCCTTCCAGGTGGCTCGAGAGACTGGAAGACGGGTCATATATCGAGATGCTCATATACGATTTGTTGCTGGCACCCCTAGCCGTTCCCAGAGCTAGGAATTTGGGACCCCCGGGACTGGCAACATCCCGGGGCCCCATCCATACCATCTTCAGATTGGGGTATGGAATTGTGATGGCATCCACTCATCCTCTACAGCAAGTGATCTGATTGACTTTATCACTGGACGAGACCTATTGTTTTTCATGGAGACTCACAAGAGCCAGGTGCTCTCTCTCTCAGTTTATGTGACCCCATTGGACTTCAGATCAAAAAAAGGATCAGAAACTTTGTTCCATCAATTTTAATGATATACAGATCTGAGACTAGATCAGTCGTGGTTCGGAAGGAGTGGCTTGTCTCTACAGAAAGTCCATCAGATGTTTGAGTTCGTCAGGCAAGCATGCACAGTATATTTGGCTTCGTATCACAGGACAAGCGATTGGTTTGGGATGTCTTCATTGCTGCATGCTATTTTCCTCCAGAGTCCTCCTCCTTCGTTGAGGGTGTTGGCTCACCTTATTTGGACCTTTCAGTGGATATCATCAGATTTGCAGAGCAGGGGCATATTTTCCTCACTGGGGATTTTAATGCCCGGACAGCTTCACAACAGACAGAGTTCCATGATGCTACAGATCAAATGCGAGTTCATGCCCTTGATAGTGACAACTTGGGGGATCACTAGGATTTCTGAAGATGGACCGGGACCTATTACTTCATATGGTGAGTACCTGTTGCAGTTTGGTGAGGTACATGAGTTAGCCATTTAAATGGCCTACCTCACTGGCCTAATTCTAGTAGCTATACTTATCACCCTCACAGTGGCGGTCATAGTGTGGTTGATTACCTCATGGGGTCATCGTCATCCATTCCTCTCATTCACAGCTTCCATATCTCCCCTACCACCCTCTTTGATCATTCATTCCTATCCTTCGCTACTGGCCACCTTCCACCACCACAACCTCAACACCATTCCATCCTTCCCTGTGCACCCAAATACACCTTCCACCCCCTCTCTATCCCACTCTACCAGGAATCCCTCACCTCCTTACTTCACTCTTTTCCACACAGTGAACCGCTGGAGTCACAAGCCGCCTTCCTCACCACCTGTCTCCACTCTGCTGCTACTTTTGCTTTCCCCTCTAAACCTCATAAACACAAACCAATCCATACACGATCATCCCAACCTTTCCATCCACCGAGGTATGACGTGGAATGTCGATCCCTTCACCACTCTGTCACACATGCTCGTTTCCACGACCGACATCTCCTCCTCCCTTCACGGCAATTGTACAGCCGCACACTCCATAGCAAAAAACGTGCCTATGATGACTCCGAAGGAAACCGTCTTGTGAACCTCCTTCTCAACTCCTCCTCTAGTGCCTTTTGGCGTGAGTTTATCCCTCGTGCCCCACCCCCTCTTCTGGACGATATACATATCTGGACCGACTATGCTATCTAGTTTTACACTATACCCACTAATACGCCCATCTCCATCTCTCCTCGACCTTTAGACTTCACCTTTTTCACCCCTGACTTAGTTCGGGCAGCAATCAAAAAGCTGAAAACCCACCGCACCAGAGACATTGAAGACCTTGAGTCTGAACTACTGATTCACGCCCCCAATGCCCTTGCCCCTACATTATCCACTCTCCTTAACTATACTGTTGTTGAGGGCTTCCCATCCTCTTGGTGCACCAACATCATAAATCCTATCCATAAAAACGATGACCCTATGGTACCTGGTAATTACCGCACTATTATGATTGGACATGTTCGCGTGAAGTTATATGGCGTCATCCTCCAGTCGGCAGTTAGCTCAGAGGCAGAGTCCAAGAGATTACATGCTTTGGGTCAGGCAGGGTTCCGCGCTCATTATTCCACTACAGATCACATATTCACACTTCGAGCCATCATTGAGGAAGCTAGACACAGAAGAGAAAAGGTTTACTGTTGTTTTGTGGACTTCAGGCAAGCCTTTGATTCTGTCCCACGCTCCTTACTTATCCAAAGACTCCGAGACCTGGGTTTCTCTACAGATATTATTCTAGCCGTCATGGCTCTCTATGAGAAGGTTTTGGGTTGCTTTCGTCATGGTAGTGGCATTTCTGAGCAGATCTGGAGTACTATTGGGGTTAAGCAGGGATGCTCTCTCTCACCAGTTCTCTTTGGATTATATATTGACGAGCTAGAGTAGGTCATCTCTCAGTGTGGTGGTGACGGTTGTCGGCTGGGAGACATTCTGATCTGGACTAGGGAAGAGTGGCCCTTCCCAAGTCTAGAAGTAGCCGCCTGTCTCATACTGAAGGTAGGACCAGAGAAGAGCACATCCAGTAAAGTGTATGAAGAAACCACCTCTAGGGATTGTCCATCAAAGGTAAGCTCTTGACGCTGCATGAAGTCCCGAGAGGTATTGAAGACCATAACTTTGGTCTTCGAGAGGTTCACCCCTAAACCCCACTGAGTACAAAAAGTGTGTAAATAGTCCAACTGTCTCTGTAATCCCTCTCTGGTACGGGAGACTAGTACCACATCATCCGCATAGGAGAAGGATGGCAAGTAAGTGCAGACTGTTTGACACCATCGTTACCCCTTCATCCTTGTATGCGGTAGAGATATGGTGTACAAGACTATCATCTTCACACTGGTCCAGCATTTTACGCTTACAGACCACCATGTCAGCTCGCATAATCCGAGCAAAGCCCTCGATTCCCCATGAGATCATCGTTGCGGAGTTTGCCACCCCCTCAGATTGAGGCAATATCTTCTCATCACCTTCAAACTCAGGGATACCAGCTATCATGGTTCTCTCATGCATCACACTTCCTCATGAAAGAATTTGCTATCACTATCACTGATCTCCCTTTGGGTACACACCAGTACATTAGACGTTTTTTATACAGAGCATATCTCGACCGTACTTGCCATCACCAGCCCTGGGTTAAGCTTGACTACTACCGGACTCACTTTCTGGAGCAAGATGCCACTGGTCTTCCAGTTTAACCTCACTATTTGTCCTCTGAACTATCACACAATCTCCGTTTCACTTTGGGAAAGTTCAGAGTCTCCTCACATCATTTGGCTATTGCGACAGGCAGATTCCGAGGTACATCACGAGAGGAGAGACTATGTCTGTTGTGTCCCCTACATGACATAGAGTCCGAGGAGCATTTCATCTTCAAATGCCCCATATATTATGAGATTAGAGGGAGATATCACTATCTATTCCGTGACATACCTACTACACTCAGAGCACTGATTGGATATGAGGACTCTCGTTGTGTCCAACTTATGCTACAAGAGATGGTCTTGCTGCGCCTGGATATGTACCAGTCAGCTCACCAGCCACATCCTAGCTCTCAGGCTCAGATTACGTCTTTCTTCACCAGGAGACGAACACAGTCTGACGACGACATACCACCTCACCGATGTCAGAGACAATGTGTCACTCATAGTCATGCAGCAATTCACACTTCTCGCCTTGTTACGAGAGCACACAATTTTCACCTAGACGACGTTAGCGACGGTCCATACCTCCTGATACAGCTCGTATTACGTCTTTTTTCAGCAGCAACACTATATGATACTACTCTACTCCTGGCAGCTATTCTTGCTCCCACTTATGGACAATTAGCAATTTGTAGTTTATAGTTATATTACTCATTTCTCTTTTATGCATAGTTTTTCTTGAAGACTTTTATATATGCTCCCCTGGTTTTCACATGCTTGACATGTACTCCTTTTGGTCTTATATGCCTTTTGGCATGGAAAAGACATCAATAAAGCTCTCTCTCTCTCTCTCTCTCTCTCTCTCTCTCTCTCTCTCTCTCTCTCTCTCTCTCTCTCTCTCTCTCTAGCGATGGTGATCTCTCTAGCGCTATCAAATCTACCTACCCTAACCCTCGCTGTCAGACCTGCCTCCCTTGCTCTGATCTGACCCCTACCTCTCTCCCTCTCTCTCAAGTCCATAGCTCCTTTCTCTCTAAGGGCACTGATCCAGCAAGAGTGATTCTCGCTGACGGGTCCTCTTCTGGGGGCGCTGGCCTCCTCCTAGCTGGAAGGAACTACCCTACCCTCGCTTCTACCCTGCCCTCACTGGAATCTACCCTACCCTCGCTATAGTACTGACATGTTCTGTCTGCTGACCTGAACCCCTCGTTGACCTTCTTAGTCACCTAAAGGGTCTACCCTCTGCTGTTGGACACTCGTCCTAATCTGTGGTAACCTGCCTTATGGAACCACAAATTCCTACACCCTCGGCTCTTCCTCCTCCTTCCCCTAATCCTTCTACTCCCCGCAATTTGTGATTTCTAAAGCCTCCCCTATCACTATACCTCGTTCTATTTTACCGGAAGACCTTCACTATCACGTAGGGCAACTGTATGCGTTATTTTCAAAAGTGCAGGGTAAAAAAAAATGCGACACTAAAACTAGAGATTCAAAATTGCGGGACGAGGTCAGCCAGCTTTGAACATCCATAAATTTGTTACCAACATCTAATACGGATCTTGCAGAAACTTCTAACAAGATTTCTAGTCTTGAGAAGCAAGTGGAGGAGACGAAATCATGGGCAGCATTGTTCAAGAACGATAATGGTATGGTAGACTTGCCTACGAATGTTTCATTTGATTTACGGTTAGAAAGCATGTTTTCGGAGCAAGAACGAACCAAAAAAGCTCTTAATATTAGAGTGAGAGGCATTTCAAATGCTGGAAAACCATTAGAGGAAGCCAGGGATTTACTTGTCAATAAACTCTCGCATTCAATTGATGGGTTTGAAATTGCTTGGAGAGGCAAATATGATGAGAATGTTTTATTTCTTGAATTTCGGGCTCTTGTACATCGTAATGCTGCCTTGAAACTTCAAGCCAAGCTGAAAGGGACCTTTATCTTCATGGATGATGATTTAACTCATACTCAATGGCTTGCAAGGAAAAAAATCATACAAGAGGCTAAGGAAAAAGGGAAACGGGTGGTGTTTATTGACGGCAAGCCATGGTACTATGAACGTTCACTATAGGGAATCGGGGCTCCCGGGCATAGGAGCAGCCCGAGATCCCCTATGACACTTCGTATTGAATTTTGGAATTGTAATGGCTTCCTCTCTTCCACTTCAGCAGGTGACCTGCAGTCATACTTTGCTCAGACGGATATCTTACTTCTAGCAGAGACTCGTGAGTCTCAATTTCGCCCTCTTCCTACGGTGATAGATTTCTATTGGCACTCGGTTTTTAGACCTTTCTTACGAGGGAAGACCTCCAAAGGCTCTGGGGGGGTGGCAGGCCTATACAGAGACCGATATAGTCATACTCTTAAATTGATTAAGCAAGATCCATATGCACGCTTTATATGGCTACAGTTACTTGGGCATTCTTTAGGTTTATCTAGAGATATCTTTTTGGCTGTATGTTATATTGCTCCTCAGACTTCGACATTTGCATATTATGGTGGAGACCCTTTTCAGGTTTTGTCAGAAGATATCACCATATTCTCTCTTCATGGATATGTGCTTTGGCAGGGGACTTTAATGCACACACAGCCACCCGACAGACGGAATTTCATGCAGTGACGGATTACCTCCAACTTCATGTTTTGGATACACGCCTTGAGCAGACTTCTCAGGATGGGGGCACCCCTTCTACTACATTTGGTGAGCAGCTACTCAAGCTCAAGATTACTCAGGCAAATTCCTTGGTTATTCTGAACAGTTTATCGCAATGGCCAGATTCATCAGCTTTTACCTGTCATCCGCATGGAGGTGGACATAGTGTGGTAGATTACTCCATTGGTTCACTAGCCTTGATTCCTCTCACTCACAATTTTACCATCCTCGCTCCCACCCTTGCTGATCACTCGTTGCTCTTACTCTCTGTTGGCCAGACTTTTTCCCTTCCAACCATACGACCCAAGATGACTGAGCCTCATTTTTCTTTTTCTTTTCGTGCACCATTCATCGAACAATACATCTTCACACTCAACACTCTTTTGCAAAATTTTCCTTTTTCCTCTTCCATTGAGCAGCAGGCTAACTTCTTGTTGCACTCCCTTATACAATCCACCACCCATGCCTTTCCACTCAAGCCTTATTCCACACATCGAAAGACATACAACCGCTGGTATGATCATGATTGCTACACCTTGCATAAACAGGTGATATATGCTATGCATCACTCTCCCAATCTTTTAGTGCAAGTACAGAAACAATACCGTCATATGGCTAATAAAAAGAAAAGAGACTATCTAACAAAAAGCGGCCAGAAACTTATAGACTCCCTTTTCTCTTCCTCTTCCTCGTTATTCTGGAAACTGTTTTCTAAGAAGTCTTCCTTGCTTTCACCCATTGATATCGACTCTTGGGTGGAATATGCTACTCGCTTATACACCACAGATGCTTCTCCTATTCCTATCACTCGACCCGCTACATTCTCCCTTTTTACCTCTGACCAAATTGAGTCTACAATCAGAAAAGCCCAAACCCATAAAACGAAAGACGTCGATTCACTCAACTCAGACTTCCTCAAACCGGTCTCTCAACTTCTCTCTCCTTACATTGCCCACACTTTTAACATGGCCATTACTTCTGGCTTTCCCACCAACTAGTGCACTAATCTTCTCCACCCCATCCTCAAGGCTGGTGACCCGATGAATGTCGATAACTACCGCACTATCATGATCAGTCACACGATGGCGAAGCTTTATGGTTCAATTCTACAGTCCATGGTTGGATCCCAGGCGTTTGCTCTTGGACAGGCTGGTTTCAGGCCTGGATATTCTACTATCAATCATGCATTTGTCCTTCGCTGCATCATAGATGAGGCTAGACATCGGAGACGAAGAGTTTATTGTTGCTTTGTGGATTTCTGCACAGCTTTCGACTCCGTTCCTTGACACCTGCTACTTCATCGCTTGTCCGCACTTGGTTTTTCACAGAATATCATTGTGGCTATCAGCACCTTATACAAGAGGGTATAAGCACGTTTCAGAGATGGCAGCAGCTGTGGTCGTCTTTTGTCCCGAGCACAGTTGGAGTCAAACAGGGGTGTCCACTCTCTCCCACTCTTTTTGCTCTATACATTGATGATCTTGAGCGGATCATCAAAGAGGAGGGTGATGATGGCTGTCCACTTGCTGATGTTATTATTCCTATACTGCTATGCGCGGACGACTACAGCCTTTGGATTACAGCGACACCTAGATGCTCTATATGGTTTTTGCTTAGCTTGGGGCCTAACGGTGAATAATGCTAAGACCAAGGTAATGGTGTTTAACACTAATCGGCAGCATATGAGAGATGACATATTATGACGGACAGCCGCTAGAGATTGTTACTGCATACACTTACCTTGGTGTACTATTCACCGGTCCCCTGCCAAATGTTTTCTTATGATTCTGTAGTTCCTTTTGTCTCTGACTAGCTAGAGAGAGCACTATTTTGTTTCACTTAGACTAGTGAGTTTTTTTAATTGTCCTACATGGACAGTGCTCCTACAATATATGTACTTTTTATCTGTCTTATGTGCCCTTGGGCACCCAACAGACATTAATATATTTTTTTATTCTTCTTCTTCTTCTTCTTCTCTCTCTCTCTCTCTCTCTCTCTCTCTCTCTCTCTCTCTCTCTCTCTAAGCTTGAACTTTGAACTCAAAACTTGAAAGTGCCAACTTCAAACAGAATCAAAAACACAAATTACAACTTTACATAATACAAATGACAAGTTCCAATGTTGAAAGCTCAAAAGTCACGAGTTAGTGGTCACAAGTCTCGTCACTCAAGACTCAACATTTAAATCAATAGTAATATGTGTAAATGTTGTGGCCATCAGTATCATGCAGTATGTACTATATACTAATCTACACTCTAAGCTCTCCTAGCTCTAAGCCTCCTCCGAGCAGGTGCTGTGGAGCCTACTATGGTAGCTATTAGCAATTTAGCATATTTAATTTGTAAAAAGAATTAGCCAAACGTTCAAATGCAACAAAAATTTTTGTATATTTTTCCATTCGCTTCTACCAGTGTCAAAATTACAATAGATTCCAGTAAAAAAGTCTAGCATTGAAGGCTCAAATGGAATCGCCCAGGCCTTTGCAAAATCTAGAATCTATGATCTATCAACAATGTGAAAGTGTAACTTAAGGCTATGCTGCCCCTCTCTGAAAGATCCCGGCATGGACATCTGTCTGGGGCCTCGGAATGTGGTTGGCTAGGAGGATGCGGATGGACTATGCGGATCTAGAGGTGGTGGCATAGGTGCAGGTGCGGAAGCAGAGGATGTGGACGGGCCGTGCAGATCTGACGGTGATGGCAGAGGCGTAGGTAAAAAGGTAGATTCTAGGCTTGTGACATTCTCATTATCTGCACTCCCTGCTCTCTTATCGTTAGCCGAATGGGAATCATCTGAACTGGCATGCTCAAGCCCAATGAATCGCTCCTCAGTGAACTCCCCACTCATCTTATTAAGAAGTCGCAAGTTTGCATTTACAAATACTAGATCATTCAATTTTGTACTGCCAAGACAGTTCCTCTTCTTGGAAGATCTCAGCAACATCCTGCCTAGAGTGAGAAGAAACAACATCTGGCCCCGAGCTCAATGAAGATGGTACTGCTGATGGAGTGGTGTGAGCTTTAGGAGCAAGAGGTGGTGTCGCAGGTGGGGCATCCAAGGATGCTGCAAGGGTTGCAAGTGCAGCCTTCTTCACCTCTAGAATATGAGGACAGGCATTGATCCCTTTCTCCTTCTCTCCAAGAAGATGGGCACGAACTCTATCAGCACCTCCACTCTTTTCGTTCTACACTTCCATCTTCTCACTCCTCCCTTACTAGCAAACTTGCTAGCAACCTCTACTTCTTGCCACCATCTCGATTGCGAGGCTGAGTTGGACATCTTCGAAATACTGTGAGTGTCTCTAGACTCACCAAACTCCTAAGCAGGCTGCAGTCAGCAGGATGGAGGGGTTTGTTGCACAAGAGAATCAAGATTGAAGATTCCTCAAGGCTCATAATTTGTGAAGGCAGGGGGGGCCCACTGGTGACTAGTCAATACAGGGGCAGGCATTTAGCTTTGCACAACAGGGTCCAGGCACCAACACGATCCATGGACGCAGCATCTGCCATCAGGCATGGAGGAATCTGACGGAACACCTTCCCAAACGCGTTCGTGCTGCTTCGGGAACGTTCCCAGCGTTCCCGTTTTTCCTATTTGCTGGGAACGGCGTTGTCCGCGTTCCCAAGGGGTGGGAACGCATTCCTTGGTAGGTCTGTACATTGATGAGCTTGAGAGGGCCATCAACCAGGATGGTGGTATGGGCTACAGGCTTGGTGATATACTCATTTCCATTCTACTTTTTGCTAATGATGTGGCACTACTATATGTTTATTTATCGTGCATATTCTCGAGTGACATGGCAGGGGCCCTTGGGGGCCAAACCGGACTTCTACCACATTAGTTTCTTAGAGCTTGATAGTGTTGGGGTTCCAGTTTTGCCTCGCTACCTGGTTAGTGGACTTTCACATTGCCTTTGATTTACATTGGGACAGTTCCTAGTTTCCTCACATTAGTTGTATGTGGAAAAGAGGGCGTTTCCAGGGCATCTCTCATATGAGCAGACTTTGTTAGTTGCGCACTTCAAGAGAGGTGGAGACATAAGAGCACTTTCTTTTCAGGTGTCCTGTCTATTATGAGATCCAAGGACGCTATCATTGCCTTTTCCGAGATTTTCCAGTCACACTGCGCTCACTCATTTCATATGTTGACTCTCGTTGTGTGGCATTCATGTTGTGTGAGATTTTCCTACTCCATAGAGATATTTGTCAGCGAGATCAATCTGGATACCCCACTCAGCAAACTCAGATTACTTCCTTTTTCTCTAGGAGGAGATCTAGAGCAGATGATGATGCTACCGACATTTTGTCAGAGGATGAGTCAAACATCTTATCTAAGGATGCTCATCGTGATTGCCGACAGCGCACTGCTTCCAGACCACTCATTATGGCTACACGGAGGTCTCACATATCTAGAGCTCATGTCCGCAGGCAGGGCCACCTCATCCTCTATCCTTTTGCTTTCTTCAACAGTGGTCTTGACATGACTTCCCATATAGTCTAGAAGGTTACTATACAGCTTCAGTTATTTACTGTACCATGTACCTTATCTCAGACTTTCATGTATTGATGACAGAAGAGATTTTGTTTATTTGTTTAGCCTTGATAGGCTCAGCTGTGCCAACAAGAGCTGCGCTGGCTGCAGATGTTGCTGCTGCTGCCGCTTCTGCCGATTCCAACGCTGATGCCGCCTCTTCTTCCTCCGACTCCTCACAACCTTTGTCCCCCCCTTTCACTAAATCTAAATCTGACTCTATCCCTCTTCTCAGGAACCCTACACACCTACCAAAGCAATTGAATCCTACATTGCTGCCAACATCAACGTGATCTTACAAGATTTTCAGGGTTTTGAAGGCGGAGCTGAATATGATCAAGCTGGAACTGTCCCATCTTCGGGTAAGAGGAATCCCGAATGAAGGGACACCCATTGCTGAAGCTAAAGATTTGCTCACCAATAAGCTCTCTCACACAATAGACGGTTTTGATACTGCATGGAGAAATTTGATGATAACGTATTGTTTGTCATGTTTCATTTGATTGAGCAACATAATGCGGCTTTGAAGCAATGGGGCAAGCTCAAAGGCACTTTTATTTTCATGGATGATGATCTTACACATGCACAATGGATAGCAAAGAAAAAAAAATTTCAAGAAGCAAAAGAAAAAGGTCAAAAAGTTGTTTTCGTCGACAGGAAACCAAGATTTTACGACAGACCTGCTTACTAGGGACTCAGGGCTCCCGGACATATGAGCAACCCGAAATCCCCGAATAAGCTTAGGTTAGGTTTTTGGAACTATAATGGTTTTCATTCATCATCATCAGCACGTCACTTACAAGATTTTCTTGGCCGATGTGACATGCTTTTATTGGCTCTCTATACTACTAATTCGTCCCCTATTACTCTCTCATCGAGACCTACTGATTTTACATTGTTTACCCCTTCTCTGATTGTAGATGCTATCCAAAGTTATAGAGCTGAAGATATTGACTCACTTAGTGTTGATTTTCTTAAATATGTGCCATATAGTTTGCCCATATATCTCTCATAACTTCAATCAGTCTATCATGTTTGGCTTCCCTACTGCCCGGTGCATTAACCTGTTACACCCTATACTTAAAGCTAGTGACCCAATGAACGTGGAAAATTACCGCACCATTATGATTAGTTATATCATGGCTAAGCTTTTTGGCTCGATCTTGCAGTCTATTGTTAGCTCAAAGCGGAACCGGATGGACTATGTCCTATTGGACAGGCAAGTTTCAGGACCGGATATTCTACTACGGATCAGATTTTTATATTGAGATGTACCTTGAGGAGGCCAAGCATTGGAAGCAGCGAGTTTATTGTTGCTTTGTGGATTTCCGCAAAGCTTTTGACTCTGTACCTAGGCATTGTTGTAATGTAAATGGAATTGATTACATTACCATAGGTTACTTTGACCCAAAAGGTCGAGAGTTGTGTAACCATGGTCATTTATTATATTAGGCCTACTAAACTTAGAGTTAGCTAAGTTAGTCTGAAATTAACTTGGTATGGACTCATGGGTCCACTAGGCCTGATTGTGACATTACGTACCCCAACTTGACATATTGGAGGTACCTTATTCTTTCTATGTAACTTATAGAAAGTTGGATAGTCAATAGTCAAGTAGTTGGATAGCCAATAGTCATGAAGTTAGATAGTCATCTTGGACTATATATACGTGTGCATCCCATTTGTATGAGAATCTTTTGTAAGCAATACTGACTATTCTCCTTGGCTGTCCACGAGTTTCTACAAGAGGGTTTCTAGCCATCTCTCTCTTTCTTTTGAGAATGCTTTGTGTGATTGAATAGTTAAGATCCTGGATCCTTAGGCTTCTATTTCATACATGGTATCAGAGCCTTTAGGTGATCAGATTGCTTGCAGGAGGGCGCCCAATAGGAAGCTTAGTTCTTCCCCTTTTGGTAACAGAAAATCATCAAGCTGCTGATTTTTGCAGGAGAAGAATCTGTTCATCTTCTTATAACTTTTTTGCAGGAAATTGCAGGGCAACTTCACCTATTTGAGAGCTAGCAGTAGGGCGCCCATGCTCAAACCAATTGCATGTGATTTTGACTCAATTACATGCTGAAAATTTCAGATTTACTTCTTTGTAGGAGGGCACCCATCTACAAATGAACAACATGTGTTTTGGACACATTTCTTGCTGAAATTTCCCTGTTGGTGAGCTTGGAGTAGGGCGCTACCATCAGCTCTATATGCACATAATGTCCAAGTTCGGAACACTTTGGAGAGCAAAGTGTTGACAAAGGTAAGGCTGTTGGATAGCCCAAACCAATCCCTAAATGGTTGTTGCAGACTTTGCAGGACAGCAAAGTGGATCATTTCTATGAAGGGAAGACTCGTGCCTCTACTAAATCAATAGAATTTTCTGATTATTTTGATTTTGCTCTAACTTCTATTGAGGATGGTGCAGTAGAACCTGTTTTTTATGAGCAGGCCAGAGTAAAATGTTGGGAGAATGCGATGCAAGAGGAGTACAACACATGGGGCTGGAATTTTCATCTCTCAACAACGATACATTGAACAGATGTTGAAAACAATCTTCTTTTTTCAGGTCACCGCAAGTTGATGTATTAGTGAAAAGTTTTATGCGAAACCTTTTCAATTTGATGTTTTAGCAAAGGCTGAAAAATTCGACACTCTTTGGAACCTTTTTGTACTAATCAAGGAGGGAGTCAACATGTGTCAATTAGTACTTTTGTTCAAAGTGTTAAGAGTGAGCATTTGTTTGGAGAGAATTTTTCATTACTTGAAGATTCTTCTATGTCATCCCATGCCTCTTCGAGGGGCAAATCCTCACCCTTCGACTTGATGCTTCATTATTACGCATTCTTTTCCTTTTATATGTTGGACATGATTGGGGATGAGATTTCAACTACTTCGGTGCGAAGTTTTTGGCAACATGAAGTTCAGACAGCAAGTTGCATTTTTCTCTTTCGAGGAGTTACTTCATGTTATGTTATGCATTTCCATTTAAGGAGGGTGTTGGAATGTAAATGGAATTGATTACATTACCATAGGTTACTTTGACCCAAAAGGTCGAGAGTTGTGTAACCATGGTCATTTATTATATTAGGCCTATTAAACTTAGAGTTAGCTCAGTTAGTATGAAATTAACTTGGTAGGGACTCATGGGTCCACTACGCCTAATTGTGACATTAAGTACCCCAACTTGACATATTGGAGGTACCTTATTCTTTCTATGTAACGTATAGAAAGTTGGATAGTCAATAGTCAAGTAGTTGGATAGCCAATAGTCATGAAGTTAGATAGTCATCTTGGACTATATATATGTGTGCATCCCATTTGTATGAGAAACTTTTGTAAGCAATACTGACTATTTTCCTTGGCTGTCTACGAGTTTCTACAAGAGGGTTTCTAGCCATCTCTCTCTTTCTTTTGAGAATGCTTTGTGTGATTGAATAGTTAAGATCCTGGATCCTTAGGCTTCTATTTCCTACAGGCATCTTCTGCTTCAGCGTCTGGTCTCACTTGGTTTTTCACATCATGAGGTTATTGCTTCTATCACCACATTATATGAGAGGGTTCTGGCTAGACTCAGAGATGGGACAGGATGGGACAGGATGGTCACCTCCAATTCACAGTACAGTTGGTGTGAAGCAGGGTTGGCCCCTTTCGTTCCGGATTGTCGTGTTCTTACATAGGCTAGCCGATATGGATACTTCCAGGTATCTGGTTGCTGCTTACACTTCATATCGGTCTATTGCTAATCAACAGGCTAAGTCGTCATGGTTTGAGGATGTCTCTGAGCTTCTTGGCAGTTGGGGGCAGGCTATAGTAGCTCTCCCTAATGGGACTCATACCTATATTCGGCGTCAGCTTTATCGTAGCTATATCTAGACAGTGTGGTCACAGCTAGATCCAGAGAGGGTCGAGATGCATTTTTACGGCACTCATCTCTTACAGCTAGATGATACGGGGTTACCTACCCTACCGTTGTATCTTTCATAGACATTATCATATGGTCTTCATTACCATATTGGGCAGCTTCGTGTCTCCTCACATAAGCTTGCTATTTAGACGGGCCGTTATACTGATACACCCAGGCCACAACGGATGTGCCAGTTATGCTCGTTGCAAGAGGTAGAGGATGAGTCACATTTCATTTTTAGATGTCCTACATACTATGAGATCTTAGGCCATTATTATCGTCTCTACAGAGGCACTCCTCTCTCCCTTCGCTCTTTCTTGGCCTATCCAGACCCTAGGTGTGTGGGACTTTTACTGAGATGGACATTTACGTTACGAGCATCTCTTTTACCTTTGGAGGCAGCAGAAGGCTGTGAAGACTCAGCGATCACCTACCAGACCGAGATGTGCAGCCCGTTCATCACCGTCAGCTAGAGTCTCACAACGGCCTTCAACATTTTATCGACGCTCATCAGCCTCCAATGCGCACCTCGTAGCCTATCACTCGTTTTTTCATATCAGCCCCTTAGTGATTTTTAGTCCTTTAGTGGTTTGACTCAGCAAAGCAGGTAGTTAAGCTCTTGCCTATGTACCTCAGTAGAGCAGGAGGCTAAGCTCTTGCATCTCCTTTTTGCATGATGAGAGATTGTTGATTTATTTGTCATTAGTTGACTTTTAGTAGAGAGAGTTTTTTTTGGAAATAAGTCCTCATATGGAGATTGCTCCTAATTTGTATGTACTGTACTTTGTCTTTTGTACCTAGGGGCAATGGGTAGACATTAATAATCTCTCTCTCTATCTCTCTCTCTCTCTCTCTCTCTCTCTCTCTCTCTCTCTCTCTCTCCTGGACTTGTTTGGGCCCCGCGAGAGTTTTGGGAACAATCCAGTTCAAACCGGACCCGATCGATTCATTGGTGCGAACCGTGGTTCGCGGTTCGATGCAACATTGAGCAATGATACACACAAGTTGCTCTCATCTCATCTTAGAGCTTACATGCTCAGGGTTATCAGTTGGCTTGGTTCTCTCAGGCCTCCTAGGTGCTTGACACACTTGGCATCTTCATCACTGCCCTTCCCTCGAGTACCCATGATTACATCAGATGGGTCATCTACACAACTTATCTTGATCAAGCCTGGCATGGTCAATCAGAGACAGATGTATCAAGTATCCCACTACCTTGCGTTCTGGGTAATCACATGGTCTCAGATTCATACTAGGTTAGCTCTGTATCTCTTCACACCACCTTGAGGTCGAAATTGGAGGGCTTCAGGATACCCCACACGAGGATAGGATCTCATTCGCCTTCCCTTCTAAACCCCACAAAAACAAATCACCTATATCCATTTCATCTAGACCTATTTACCTCCCCGATTTGATGATGAATGTTGTTCCCAATACTATCTTGCCACACATGCACATATATGTGCTCCACACCTCCTTTGTTCCACTTGTTGTTCTCTTCATCGTATGCTCCACTGTAAAAGGCACGCCTACAAAGTTTCAAAAGGGAAATACCTTGTTGATCTTCTTGATAGTTCTTTCACAAACGTGTTTTGTGGCAAGTTCATCCCACAAGCTCCACCCCCTCTCTTGGATGACGTACGTCTCTAGATTGAGTACAACACCACACTATATACTATACCTACTCATGCTACTATCTCTATCTCCCCTCATCCCTTTGAGTTCACTTTCTTCACCTCTGATATGGTCCTAGCAGCCATTAAGAGAATGAAGACCATAAAGCGAGAGATATTGAAGACCTTCCGTCTGAATTATTGATCCAAGTTGTTGACTTGCTCTCAACCACTTTTGGTCATTCTTCTTAATCATGTTGTTGTCTCCTGCTTCCCATCTTCCTAGCGTACCAATATCATCCACCCCATTCATAGAAATGGTGACCCCATGAATCTTGGTAATTACCACACTATTATGATTGGGCATGTTACGGCAAAGTTGTAAGGTAATATTTTATAGTCAGATGTGAGTACTAGATTATATGCTTGCCAGGTAGGGCTCAAAGCCCATTACTACTATTGATATAATTTCAAGCTTCAAGCTCTTATTGAGGCAGCTAGTTATAGGACATAGCAGGTCTATTGTTGTTTTGTGGACTTCATGAAGGCCTTTAATTCTATCCCAGACTCCTTACTCATTCAGATATTACAAGATCTTGATTTTTTTCTTGATGCAATCTTGGTTGTGATGGTACTCTACGAGAGGGTTCTAAGCTATTTTTTTGAAATGCTAGTGGCATTTTTCAGCAGATTTGAGCACCATCAAGGTGAAGTAGGGTTGCTCTCTTTCACCTATACTTTTTGGACTATATATTGATGAGTTGGATAGGGCCATCGAGCAATGTGGCAATACAGGTTGCAAACTGAGCGATATATTGATTGCCACACTTCTCTATGCAAATGAGGTGGTTCTAGTCTCTTCGACTAGAGAGCATTTACAAAGACAATTGGATTGTCTCCATGCCTTGCCATGACTATGAGCTATATTTAAGGGCCCATGTTATTTTTAGTATAGGAACTAAGTTTACATCAAGCTTTTTCCTTTTAGCTTTTTGATTTATGCCTTTAGCTTTTGCTAAGGCTACTTGCTCAATCATCTTGTTGTGTGTGTGAGTACTAATATGACTAGTTTACTCCTCTATCATGATTATACTCATAATTCTGACATGGTATCAAAGCCTAGGTTATTCTGATTGGAGTGTTGCACATAAGCGTTGGATTGCTACATGTGGGATCATTTTTCTCGTGATTAGTCTGAAAATCTGCCAGGCAGATTATTGGAAGACATTGTTGTAGATTAGATCGCTGGAAAAGATTGCAGAAGGTTGTTGTAGGACAGCAAAGTGTGGACAGCAACACGTGGAGAAGGATCGACTGACATACCCATTAGTTCTGCAGGTCAGACCATTGGGAGATCAGCTACTTTTTCTGCAGGACAGATCGCTGAAATATCAGCTAAGAAAGGATCATTTAAAATTTCCAGTTCAGATTGCTAAAAATTAAGTTTTCCAGTTCAATGCAGGACTGGTCATAGGTCAAAACTCAGGGTGCTGTAAAAGCTCTACAGCACTCGCTATTGAAATGCTATTAGCTGCAAGCAAAATGTTGGTCAGGATCATTGCTGGCCACGGGCAGTCAAAACAAAAAGAGATATCATCAACGCAGGACAGATCTTCAAGGAGTTTGATTTGTAGCGCAGGTACAACATGATAAAAGGCAGCTAGGAGATAAAATATGAGCTTGATTGGGAGTCGTCAAGATACAGCCCCGTATGACTTCAGAAGTTTTCAATGTTCTACGGGGCTATACGACTATCTAAAGTTCTAAAACATTGAAACGGAGGAAGATCTACACAGCTGTCAAAATCAGAAGATCAAGCATTGGTTGCTATTTAGGTTGGAAAGTTATTTTGGTTCTATTTGAAGACTACATATGCAAGTAAAAGAACTGTCAATTTTTTGGAATCGTCCAAGAGTTTTTGAAGAAACATAATATATTGAAGAATTTTACAATAAATTATGAGAAACCGACAATTCCCAGCAAGACACGATGATGACATTATATCGTTAGACTATCATTTGTATCGGCACATGGTTCTTATTTCTTATTTCATTCAGTCCAATTCAATTTAGATAATTTAGTAGTTATATCTACATGTACTTTCCTTTATGTTTTTGCAAAAGTTTTATACCCACCCACTAATACCACGAACTTGACATGTACCTTTTCCTCTTGTATGCCTTTTGGAATGGAAAAGACAATAAAGCTTTCTTTCTTTCTCTCTCCAACATCCTCCTCCATCAAGAGCTTCTAAATGTACTATGAGTGCACATAGTCGAAGACCACATGCTAGTCAGAGTCAGACACAGAGACGCAGAAACCCTCAGCATGCTCTTTGACAACATCAGTAAAGGTTCCTCCTACCAGGATGTCATCAACATCTCATATCACAACTTTCTTAAGCAGTCTCAACTAAGAGTTAAGAGCATATAAATATCATCTACACTACATGGTCTATGCACCATTTTGTATTCAGAGATGTTATTTTCTTTCTTAGACATTATGCACTTCAATTCTTTTTCTTGTTAGTTGTTATTTGAAGACCTATTATACACTCCCTTATCACTAAGCACTTGAGATGTACTACTCTGTCTTATATGCCTTTTGGCATTAGAAGGCGTTAATAAAGCTTCTCGCCTTTTTCTCTCTCTTGTTGAGAACGTGTAGAGAAGCTAAATACTATGTGATGTTTTATCTTGTAAGTAAATTCTCACTATGCTTATGATCTTGGGTAAACCTCACCATCACCATAAATTTTTCAATGTCAGAATGATTGCTAGATGAATCCTTCAACGAAGGATAACATACGAAGAATTTTCACCTTGGAACTTAACATGAGAGGCTCACCTTATATGATTCACGTGTTCAGTCAACTACAAGGAAAGTGCCTAAAGAGCCAATGCGCCATACCACCAAACAAAACAAAATAATCCTTATGATATCCATATTGATTGTCTAAAGTGTCAATCCCCAACAAAATCAATATTTGAGTTTAGAGAAAAGCAAAATATTTATAGGTGAAAAGTAGCAACTAATTAGCCCTGTGTATAATAGGATAATTCAAATGTCAAGGCGACTGATGAGCCCCATGTATAATAGAATAACTCCGATTTTGTCATCGAAATTTCTCTTTGTACTTTTAAGAGTGGCAGACATAATGAAAGTGAGCTAAAAACCACTTAGTCTTAGCACTTTACAGATAGCTCAGCCATTTTTGTGTTCTTCTCAGTGAGATATATCACAATTTGCCCTAACATGTCGAAAAGCTATAGCTTCTGGCAAAATTGGTGGAAAAGTTCCACTAAAAATCTCCTGCAAGATGAGATGACTACATTCACTACAAAAGATGCAAAAGGAAAGATCACCAACTTATATGTAGCCTTTTAACCTAAACCTTGTATGGAAATATGAGCTTGAAAACTTAGTACACAAAGAGCAAGATACAAAAGAATCTTAAAGTAAACTCACTGTTAACACATATTCACATAATTTGATATATTGCATATGAAAAGCAAAACAAATCACATACAACTGATGATAAAAGAGCAAGTAACCAACCTCTGATCTCTCAATGAACCCCTGTTGCTTGAAGTCATAGAGTTGAAATGCAACTACAAAACACCAAAGAAACAACAAAGTAATACCGTTATTTCTCTTAGTATGCTTTTAACGAGAACATCATCATTACTTTCAAGAGAGGTTTCATTGTTATTGGCACATATGTGCCTGGGGTTTAATCTTCTAGAGGTTCATCTTTTTATGGATTCTTCCCACGCTACCAATGTTGTAATGCCTATTTTACCCCTTTTGGCTAAGCATTAGTTAAGTTGTACATAACTCATGGGGCATGTTTTAATTAAATGCATGAGACCCCCTTTTGTAAGCTATGTAAATTAGTGCAAGTGGCCCACTTGGCCAAGTAGCTCACTCCTATGGTTGACACCTAGACTTTCCATGCATGTAAAGGAGGTGCTTGCCTCACAAGGGATTTGGAGGACCCACGCCCTCCTCTCTCTCTCTAGCAATTCATTTCTTCTTGAGACTTTTGAGTTTGTGAGGTGCTCATGCAATTCTCCTTGTGTGTGATATTTTCCATAGCCAAGTTTACTCAAGCTTTCATGGTTGATCTAGCATTTGAGTTAAGATACTCCATAGCTAGGTCTTGTAAATCTTCATGGTATCAGAGCAGGTTGTCTAGCCTGTGAGTCTGAGAGTGAGAGAAACTTCAGTGCTTAGATTCTTGAGAAGATTCTTATCTTCTACAAGCACCTCAATCTTGAAAGAGGGAGCATTTGATCTACAGGTGTCAGATCAGGTGGAGTCTTGCACTGTTGGAGAGCTATTGGCAAGGGGAGTGGGATGATCCAAAAACTTTTTAAATCTGGCTAAGTTTTGGGGAGTCTTTCTGGAGGAGCTTACACAAAAGTAGGGCGCACTTTCTATAGGGGCTTCTGGTTTCTGTTCCAGTGGAGCCTAGTGCTTGTGCTAGTGAGGCCACACCAAGTGGCAAAGACAAAAGAAGGAGCTGAAGGGTTGCCTTGAAGTGGCTACATACCCTAGTTTGGGGTTAAACCCTTGTTGCTTGAAGCTGTTCTTTTCTGATCTTTTTCAGGTTGAGCTTCTGTTTTAAGCACAGATTTTAGCATGGCAAGTCTTGGGGAGAGTTTGCTGGGTGAATCTAGCAAACTAGATGGCACAAACTACAGAGTGTGGAAGTTCAAGATAGCCAATATCTTGATGGATAAGAATTGCTGGGAGGTCATGACAGGTACAGAACCTGTACCAACATCTGATCCTGAATTGAAGGACTACATGAACAGGAGACAGAAAGCTCATAGGATAATCAATCTTTCTGTCAAGGACAATATTATTCCTCACATTTGCAATGCAAGGGATGCAGCTGATGCTTGGACAATTGAAGTCCATGTTTGAAACAGTGGATTCAGCCAAGCTGGTGTCTTTGCAAAACAGGTTACCTACTCTCAAGATGGAAGCAGGTGCAACAATTGGTGATCATCTTACAAAGGTCAAGGACCTAATGGATCAGCTTGCTTCAGTTGGAGAGAAAGTAAGTGACAGGAGTATTGTTCCCATAGTCTTGAACAGCTTGTCATTCAACTATCAAGACTATGTGATGTCCCTTTCTGCTAGGGAGAAACTCCCAACCTTTGGGGAGTTATGTGGTCTTCTTTTACAGGAGGAGATGAGAAGGAAGAATCTTTCTGAAAGGGAAGATAATCCAGAGCTTGCATTTGCTTCTAAGAAGAAGCAAAACTTTCAGAAGAAAGGCACAGGCAAAAAAGAAGAACTCAAAGCAAAGCTTGGAGCAGTAGGTGTCCAAGTTACAGGTTGGAGAGGAGTCAAGCACCAATTCCTCATCTACACCCAAGAGGAAGGGCAACTGCAACTATTGTGGTAAGTATGGGCATTTTGCCTTTGAATGCAGGAAGAAGCAAAGTGATCAGAAGAAGGGAAAGAACGAGCAGGGTCACTTTGTTGACAAAGTTGCAGAGGAGGAGCAATCTGGTGTGCTTGAGCTATTCACCGCAGCCCTATCATCTGAATCCACATTTGGTGGATGGTACATTGATTCTGGAGCCTCAAAGCACATGACACCTCATAGAGATTGGTTCAGCACCTATAAGGAGACAGAAGATGGTCAGCATGTTTGCCTTGGAGATAATTCAACACGTATGGTGAGGAGCAAAGGCACAGTTGCAATACATCTATCATCAGGCGAGGTGAAGGAAATTAAAAGTGTGTTGCATTGGCTCAGAACTTGCTATCTATTGGTGCCATTACCAAACAGAACATGGTGGTAGAGTTTAATGATTCTAAATGTTTGGTAAAAGACAAAGATCAGAACTTCAAGGTGGTAGCCAAGGGAATGCAAGAAGGAGGTCTTTACAAGCTTTTCACAACCATTCCTAGCCAAGAGGCCTTGTCTGCAAGAGATACTAATCGGGACAAGCTTTGGCATGAGAGATATGGTCATTTGAGTTATAAAAGTTTGCAAGTTTTGAACAGGCACAAAATGGTAGTAGATCTTCCTAGCATTAAGTCTTCTTCAAATACATGTGAGGCTTGTGCATTAGGGAAGCAACAGAGGAAAAAGTTTCCAAAGGAGAAAGCTACCAGGGCCAAGGGCATTCTTGAACTTGTGCATTCAGATTTATGCGGTCCCATGCAGGTCAAATCAGCAGGGGGGGCATACTATCTCATGACCTTCGTAGATGATTTCTCTCGGAAGGTATGGGTCTATTTTCTAAAACTGAGATCTGAAGCGTTCAAATACTTCAAACAATGGAAAGCTATGGTGGAAAACCACACATGAAAGAGGTTAAAGACTCTCAGGTCAGATAAGGGTGGTGAGTATATTTCTGATGAGTTCAAAGATCTTTGCAAAGCATGTGGGATAAAGAGACAGTTTACTGCTCCACATACACCACAGCAAAACGGCGTGGCTGAGCGGAAAAACAGGTCTATAGTTGAGTGTGCGAGGAGCATGCTCAAGGCAAAGGGGTTGCCAAATTCCTTTTGGGCAGAAGCGGTAGCAACTGCTGTTTTTCTATTGAATAGAAGTCCAACCAAAGCAGTTGAAGGAATCACGCCAGAAGAGGCATATAGTGGCAACATGCCCAAAGTGGGCAGCCTTCGAGTATTTGGGTGTACACCATATGCACATATACCAAAGGACTTGCGGAAGAAACTTGATGCAAAATCCGTAAAGTGTGTCTTTCTTGGGTATAGTGAAGGTGAGAAAGCTTATGTGCTATATGATCTCGAAAACAGGAGGAAGATCCTAAGTCGAGATGTCATCTTTGATGAAGAGCATGCACCCAAGATACAGGAGCAGGAGAAGGAAGGAATTACTGAGTTCATACCCTTGATTGATTCCACGGATGAGGATCCTAGTCAAGAGTCCTGTAAGCCTCAAGTGCAGGAGCAACAATAATAAATCGAACCTACTAGTTCGAGACCTCTTTTTGGCCAAGTACCAGAAGCAGAAGTTGGGGACAAACGGAAGACTAAGACAGTACCATGGGATACGTGGTCACCATCCACATCACCTACTGCTAGGAAGAAGCTACCTAGATGGTATTGGGAAACAATCAAATAAGGTCAAATGATTGAAGAAGGAGAGAGCAGTGAACAGGGTGTCAGAAGATCTCTTAGGTCTCATGAGAGACAAGAGACTAACTTTGCTCTTATGTCCACTATTCTGAATGCAGATGAGCCACAGTTCTTTCACGAAGCCGTGAGAGAAAAGGTATGGCAACATGCCATGCAGGAGGAGTACGACTCCATTGTCAAGAATGACACATGGGAGCTCACTACATTGCCAGAAGGGAAGCAACCAATAGGTTGCAAGTGGGTCTATAAGACCAAGTTTCATGCCAATGGAACAGTGGACAAGTACAAGGCAAGGTTGGTGGCGAAAGGCTATGCTCAGCAAGAGGGGCTAGACTATGATGAGACATTCGCACCTGTTGCTAAGATGACATCTATCAGGACCGTTTTGGCTATAGCCTCATATTTTGATTGGGATGTCCATCAAATGGATGTCAAGAGTGCCTTTCTTAATGGGCACCTACAGGAGGAGGTTTACATGGAACAACCGCAGGGATTTGAAATAACAGGCAAGGAGAATCTGGTTTGCAGGCTTAGGAAAGCCTTGTATGGGCTCAAACAGGCGCCAAGGGCTTGGTATAGCCGAATTGATGAGTACTTTGCAAGGCAAGGGTTTGAGAAGAGTAAGTCTGATGCAATCTTTATGTCTTCAGGGAAGGAGAAGACTTTGTGGTTGTTGTGCTCTATGTGGATGATCTACTCATCACGGGAAGCAATAAGAAGCTTATTGCTTGTGTTAAGAAAAATCTTTCTAATGAGTTTGAAATGAAAGATTTGGGTTTGCTACACTATTGCCTAGGAGTTGAAGTTTGGAAAGGGAAGCGTTGTCTTTTTATCTCGCAGGCAAAGTATGCACAAAAATTATTGAAGAGGTTTAACAAGCAAGAAAGCAAACCAATTAGCACACCCATGGATGCAAGCAACAAGCCATCAAAAGATGATGGTCCAGCATTTGCAGGTGAGACGCTCTATCGTCAGTTAGTGGGCAGCCTGATTTAACTTACTACCACCAGGCCAGATATTGCTTATGCGGTTGGAATTGCAAGTCAATACATGTGTAAGCCTACCGAAGCACATTGGAAGGCAGCCAAGCGGATCCTACAATATGTGAGAGGGACAGTGACTTATGGGATTGGATACACGGATGACGAGAACCTTCAGCTGGAAGGTTATTCAGATTCTGATTGGCTTGTGCCCCAAAGTTTCCAAAAGATTTTTTATGGAAGTGGGTGTTACACTCTCACTTACTGCATACCTCCATGTGCCGGTTAACCCACAAGAGACCGAAAGACACACGATCCACCCCGCTATAGGACCTGATCCAGGTCCACCCTTCATGCCCTGGCCTATGACCGGTAACAAGCGAGATCCGACCTCCACCCTGACAACGTCCCATACCACTGCCCGAGCCATCAGCCATCTCCCACCTCAAGCTAGCACTCATCCTGACTGTGCACCCGCGCTCCCCATCCACCTTCCCCTAGGTAGATAGAATGGATGGAGGGTGCCCCGCACACAGGCTGTCATGACATTCATGCAAGATGTGGGCCCTAATATCATCATTTTTTGGCACACAAACTTTTCCATTCTGGAAAAGTAACCCATTTCTTATGGAATAGTCTCTTAATATCTTGTCCTGAGGAGAAATCTTGGAATCCTGCATAAGTTCACCACTAGATCTAGTAGAACTTGCCAGGATGTCTAGCCAAATACGACCAAACTACCTATCGGTCTTACACAAATCTCTTAAGGACAACTCAGATTGGATCTCAGAAAAGCTTTAACTGATTACCCTCTCCAATCCGGCTTAAGGCATCTACGACACTATTAGAGGTACCCTTCCAGTACTCAATGTCATAATGAAATTCTTGGAGCATTTCTGACCGTCTAGCCTTACGACCTCTAAGGTCAACCGCATCGTTAATATACTTTAACGCTTGATGGTCTGTTACAATAGTAAATTGGGAGCCATATAAATAATGTCTCCACACTTTCAAAGCATGAATTACTGCAAAAAGCTCCTTATCGTAGGTGGAATACCGCCTTTGAGTAGGATCTAGCTTTTTGCTTTCAAAAGCAACCGGTCTACCATCCCGATATAGGACTGCACCTATAGCATAGTCACTCGCATCTGTTTCAAGTACATACAACTTGTTAGGATCCACACTATATAAAATAGGCACTGTAGAAACACAGTATTTGAGGTTTTCAAAACTTTGATTCATCAACAATCTATGCTTCAACTGCATGGAACCAGGTCATGTCGCGAAGGAATGTCCGAAGAAAAGGAAGGCTAAAGGAGCATCTTTTAAGACGCCAGGTAACTCTAGCATATCTTGTATTGATCTTTCCTTTGCTGGTAATTCTGTGTGTGAGCATTGTTTTTTCAACACCCACCAGGATTAGTACTCAGGCAAGAAAGAGATGTGCCACCACTTCCACACTCTCTCCTCATGACAACACAGCACAAGGGAGGCATACCTCCCTACCCATGCTTGATACTATCCTGCCATTTGGCAGTTCTTTGCCACCTATGCATCCCCACAGCCCTGTGGCAGGCTAATTTGGGTCCTCCTGGCCACAGGCCATCCCTGCCCTGCCAGCTAGCGCCCCCCCTCACCCCCACTAGGCCCCACCACAGCTCCCCACAGGCCGCCGCAGGCAACTGTAGGCTGTCACAGCTGATTGCTGCCTGTGGAGCCCCCGCCAGCGCTGCAGACCCCTGCGCTGCCCCTGTCCGCCGCCTGCTGCCATCTGTCCGCAGTTGTACGGTGCCACGTGGCAGCCTGCGGGAGGTGGATAGGGGCCCAACTGATTTTTTTTTTTGTTTTTTTTTCTGCTCTTTGAAAAAAAACAGATCTGAGGAATTGGCGAAGCCGAATCCTAGCTTCACGAAAAGTTCACCGACAAGGAAGCGTCTCGCTTGGATCGATCGTACCTGCTTTTGGCATACAGTGGCTCTGACACCAACTCTCATTTACTGCATACCTCTCGGTGCCGGTTAACCCACAGAGACCGAACGACACACGATCCACCCCGCCGTAGGACCCAATCCAGGTCCACCCTCCGTGCCCTACAGGGCCTGTGACCGGTAACAAGCGTCCCATACCATTGTCCCTGACAGCGTCCCATACCACTGTCCGAGCCATCAGCCATCTCCCACCTCACGCTAGCACTCATCCTGGCTGTGCACATCCTTCCCCAAGGTAGATAGAATGGATGGCGAGTGAGACATGATAGAGAGTGTTGCTATGATAGGGGCCACATACCGTGGACCTAGCATGCGCACCACATTTGATGAGGGAGGTTCAAGATTGTTACGAGCATTAACCAGTGCCGAACCCTAGAGAACACAGGAGGTCAGATACCACAGTCAGGGTCGTGTCCAGCGTACACGACCAACAGGGCAAGACTGTGTGAGTAGTGTGCCCCAGCACCCTCCATAGCCATGGCGGCCTAACAAAGCCTAGGGACTGTCAGAAGGATAGGGCCCCACGTTGAGTCCCGACGTGCAGTAGGCCACGTCAGTGCCACGTGGCCGACACTTGGCAGTACGCATGCTACCAGTCCTCACACTGGGCTTGGAGGGGCTTGCTCCATATCAGGGAGTAGGCAAGGCTGGGTGGATCAGTTAGTGTTTGCCCTACTGTGGTGTTTATATCTTTAACACTGGTATCAGAGCCATCTCCTTCTTTGGGAGTTTAGTTTCAGCAAGAGAGAAATCTATCAGAGTATAGGAAATCTTCTTCTGGTTTCCAGCAAAGAGGAAGGGGGATACATCACTGTAGAACCAGCTGTTCATCACTCTTTTTCAAAGGCAATTTCTTGCAAGCTGAGAGGAGATTAGATTAGTAGAGTACTGCAGGTCCAGCGCTGTAAAATCAGCATCTATTATCATATCTGCAGTAGAAATTCGGGGACTCTGAGCAGGTTTGGGGGCTGGAATTGGTTAGCAAGGCCAGCGCAGGACAGGGAGTTCTATTACTGCAGGTCCATCATCGCAAAATCAGGATTAGTTTTGCAAATTGGGATCAAAAATGTAGGAAGGGGCAGCGCTGGACAGACAGCTATCTTTGGCTAGTTCATCGCTGTTTGTCAGAGGAACTTCAGGGTTTTTTTTCCCTTATCAATCTGTAGGCAGATCAGATTGTCAGAGAACCTTCAGGGTTGGTACCCTATCAACTTGCAGTCAGATCAGACCCAAATCGGCAGTCAGATCAGTGAGCAGTTGTCTCCACATAAACTAGAAATCATAATTGGAGTTTGGCTTCAAACCTGAGTTTTTCCTTGGAGCAGCAGGGGCGTTACTCAGACAGTGATGCCAGTCCACTATCAAATCGGATTTTTCCTTGTAAATTCAAGTTTGAATTTTGATTTTTCCGGACAACAGGTCTGCAAACGGTTTTTTCAGAAGAGCTGAGAGGGCTTTTCTTGATATTTTCTTTGGAAGTATAGTTCTCAGAAACAGCTAAGTTTCTTTCGCTTCTTTGTACAGTTCTAATTAGTCTTTTTCGACTTTTTTTTGAGAAGAAACGTCAGGTGCTCTTTTTCTATCTCTGAAAATGACCACTTCTCCGGGACCTGATCAACCCCTAACAAGAGGCATGGATGAATTACCAAGGAGCAGTATCTTCATTTGGTAACAGAAGTGGATGAATTGAAACTGGCTTTCGCCAATTTCAAATCCAGTATGGATGACTCGTTCGCCGAGCTCAAAAGTTTAATTTTGAACTCCGCAAAAGGAAGCCTCCCATCCACTTCTCAGCTGTCCCCTTCTCCACTTCCATCAGTTTCGGGTGAGCCTATGCGGTCTCATCCCAGTGTCTTTAAAGACCTAAAGCCTCCTACTTTTATTGGGGAAGAGAAGGATAGAAACGCAAATATTCTACAAACCTTTCTCGGCAAATGGAAGAACATACATGCTCTTAAACAGACCCCTGACCATTTGCAAGCTATTGAGGCCAGTCTCTCCCTAGGACCCATGGCCTGTAAGTGGTGGTTAAACCTCCAGGAGACTGGGCAGACTCCCCGGTCATGAAAAGCTTTTGAAGAAGCCTTCCTAAGAGAGTTTTTACCAGAAAACGAACTTGATAGAGCCTGGGAAGCCTGGGAGAAAACAATAATGGACAAATATTTAATCCAATATATCTCGCGATATCGAGAAGCAATTTTAAAGATAAAAAATATGGATGATTATCAGAAAATCAGAGGATTTGTCCATGGCCTTAAAGATGAATATAAAGTAGAGGTCCACAGAAACTCGCCCACTACCCTGCTCTCAGATATGCTCAAATCTATGATGATTCAGTGGGTAGGAAAAGGGCTAGACAGCAGCCCCTTTTTGAGCAGCCTCCTCAGAAAGACTTTCAATTTAAAAAGAAATTTTTAAAACGAAAGAAAGAAGATAAAGCTAAAAGTGAAGCTCCTCAGAAACGCCCATCGCTCATACAGCCCTTAAAACCAGAAGCCAAACAAGAACGTTTGTGCTTTGTGTGTATGGGTAAGGGACACACAGTCAGACAGTGTTCCAAGGGGCCATTCACTAAAAAAGATAAAAACCAAGTTTATCTTGTTCAAACAGTAAGTTTCCCAAGTGACTCGGCAGCTTCCGAGATCAAAGTGTTTCATGAAGACCATGAACACTGTTGCTAGCTACCTCTGCAATGCTAGCGAGACCCTTCAGCTTTGGGCCACATGACCTAGTACGTATGCATGGAAAAGTTGGTAACCAATCAATTAGAGTCATGGTTGATGATGGGGCAACCCATATTTTTATCAACTACACCCTAGTTAAAAAACTTAGACTTCCAGAAGTACCTAGTCAGCATAGGTACATAGTTTCATTAGCTAATGGTGAAGACAAGAAAATTTGGGAAACTATGGTAAGTAACTTAAATCTTGGTATTCAGGGGCATCAAGATGAGATAAACTTTCAGATAATGCACTTGGATCGCACAGACATTGTTCTCAGGAGAGATTGGCTCTACAGCTTAGGACCTTCCCTCCACAAAAATTATCAGGAGAACACCCTCAGCTTTCAGCATAAAGGCCGAGAGATCCAGTTGCATGAGGAGCATGATGTCTCCAACAGCCCTATGGTCTACAGTTCAAAGCTCTGTCAACTAATCGGAGACGACGACCATCAGGTATTCTTATGTGACTTTCAGTTTATTCTAGAAGTTTCTATTTCCAGTTCTTTACAGCAGAAAATCAGTAAATTAGAAACTTTGTTGTCTAAATTAAAAAATGTTTTTCCTGAAGGCTGTTTTGAGAGCATCAAAGCTCTCCTGTTGTGCGAACTCCCAAATGAGCTCCTTTCCCTTCCCCTTAAGAAGATTTGTCATGGAAACTGCTATCTGAGCATATTCCTTGACAAATCGTCTGTAATATCCCGCCAAACCAAGAAAGATATGAAGTTCTAAAACATTCTGAGGTCTCAGCCAACTGAGTATGGCTTTAACCTTACTGGGGTCCATCTTAATCCCATCTGCCGAGATAATGTGACCCAAATAAGCTACTTCTTCAACGAAGAATTCACACTTAGGTTTTTTTTAGCATAAGGCTTATGCTTTCTAAGCAGTCGAAACACCTTTCTGAGGTGTTTAAGATGCTCTTTCCTCGTTTTACTGTAGACGAGGATGTCATCTAAAAATACGACTACAAACTTACCCAAGTATGGTCTGAGGACACTGTTCATCAAGGTCATAAAGGTAGCTGGAGCATTTGTGAGCCCAAAAGGCATCACCTTAAACTCATAATGACCATGACGAGTCTAGAAGTTGTTTTCGGGACGTTTTCCGACTTTATACGGACTCGATGATATCCCGATCTTAGGTCTATTTTACTGAAAAACTTAGCCCCGTCGAGTTGATCAAACAACTTGTCTGCCCGAGGCATTGGGTATTTATTCTTAATTGTGACTTTATTGAGGGCTCTGTAATCTACGCAAAGACGCATAGACCCCTCTTTCTTTTTCACCAAATGGACTGGTGAGGCCCATGGTGAACTACTGGTCCGAATTTGGCCTTTCCCAAGATAATCTGTTAACTGCCTAGTTATTTCTTCATCCTCTGTTCGGCTGACCCGATACAGAGGTTTAGAAACAGGTGCTACAGCACCAGTTTTAAAGGTCGTCGACCCCAATCAGCCATTTGTGGTCGAAACATATGCTAACGACTTTGCAATTGGTGCTGTACTAACTCAGAGTGGACGACCAGTTGCGATCGAGAGTAAAAAACTCGAGCCAGCTCAAACTAGGTACAGCGCCTATGAAAAGGAACTCTTTTCCATAGTTCATGCCCTTAAGACTTGGAGGCATTATTTGTATGGTGCCAACTTTGAGGTCCTGACAGACCATGAAAGTCTCATATATCTTTGCAATCAGCCTGAGCTCAGAGGTCGGAAAGCTCACTGGGCTGAGTTAATGCAAGAGTTTGATATGTCTCAGATATAGACGGAGGAAATTCAATACAGTAACAGATGCACTTAGTAAAATGCCTATGATAAACGAGCTGAGTTTTACTCAGATTCGTAGTGAGTTATTCGAGTCCTTGAGAGGGAAGTGCCAGCATGATGCATTCTTCTCTACTATCTTGAACTCAGTCCAGAGCAGACAGCCACAGACTCTAGAACCAGTTCCCGGGGCTGGTGCCAGTTCATCCAAGAATACAGCAGCTTCCGTTGAGGATGAGGATGAGGATGAGTCCGAGTATATGTTTGATGACATTGAGGATTCTGAGCCTGTATTACCCAAGCAAACCCCAGTGGTTGAGGGTCAGTTGACTCAAGGATTCAAATGGAAACAGTATTCCATTCAGGATGAGTACTTGCTCTATAGAGATAGAGTATGTGTCCCCAATTCAAAGGTTATAGGCAGCAGGTCCTATATGAGTGTCATGACAGTCCTAGTGCGGAGCACCCAGGCATTCAGAAGACCTATGAGTTTCTTCGTAGGCAATTTTTCTGGCCCAATATGAAAAAGGATGTCCAGCAATATGTAACCAGTTGCCAGAAATGTCAAGTAAATAAAGCAGAGCGTTTAAAGGCAGGAGGGTTGTTACAGCCCTTAGATATACCAGCTGGTAAATGGGAGAGTATCTCCATGGATTTTATAGTAGGCCTGCCTAAAACCCAAAAGGGTAATGACGCTATATGGGTCACAGTTGATTGTCTACCAAAATGGCTCACTTTATTCCGACCAAAACAACCGTTAGAGCTCCAGAGTTAGCGAGGTTGTTTGTAGATGGGCTATTTAAATTGTACGGTATACCCTCCGGCATAGTCAGCGACCGGGACAGTAAGTTTAATGGAAATTTTTTGAGGGCAGTATTCCATCATCTCCATACTAAACTTAACATGAGTACCACCGACCATCCACAGACGGCGGACGGTCAGGATCGAGCCAGGCATTATGCAGATCCACACAGACGGGATGTGCAGGGATGTGCAATTCTCCGCTGGTGAGAAAGTCTACTTGAGAGTCCCAGTTGACTCTAAAACCCTCAAATCAGGAGTGTGTGCTAAGTTGTCTCCTAGGTATTGTGGTCCTTTTACCATCAGTACGAGACTAGGCAAGGTCACCTATGAACTAGAACTCCCACACAATACTAAGGTTTTTCCAGTCTTTCATGTAAGTCAGTTATGAAAAGCCTTAGCCAGATCAGATCTCGCAGGGACAATGTTCTAGTTCTCCCATTGGATTCTCAGCAACCTCCACATGAACCAGACGAGATTCTTGATAGTAGAGAGACGCAAACTCGTCATACTCTATACCGGGAATATCTAGTAAGGTGGAATGATCAGCCTGTTGGGAATGCCACCTGGGAAAGAGGCAGCGTCCTTCGCAAGATTTTTCCAGACTTTGTCTTAGAGGACCAAGATGGTTCTTAAGGGGGAGAGAGTGTTACGAGCACGTAACTCGTGCTGAACCCTAGAGAACATAGGAGATCAGATACCACAGTCAAGGTCGCGTCCATCATACACGACCAACAGGACAAGACAGTGTGAGTAGTGTGCCCCGGCACGGTCCATAGCCATGGCGGGCCTAACACAGCCTAGGGACCTTGTCAGCAGGATAGGGCCCCACGTTGGTAACACCAAAAGGAAGGACACGAAACTCATACAGACCAAAGTGGGTACGAAAAGTTGTCTTGTGCTCATCAGGAGGATGCATACGAATCCGGTGATAACCGGAACGGAGGTCAAGTTTAGAAAAGATCTTGGCTTGGCCTAACTGGTCAAACAGGTCATCCATATGAGGGATAGGGTACTGATTACGGATAGTAAGTTTATTTAAAGCACGATAATCTATACATAGACGTTTAGTACCATCCTTCTTATCAACAAGTAAAATAGGAGCACCAAAAGGACTATGGCTAGGAACAATAAGGCCTTCACGTAATAAATCAGACACCTGACGCTGGACTTCCTCGCGCTCAACAATAGACATAAGAAAAGGAGGACGAGAAGGAGGTGATGCAGAGGAAACAAGGTCTATATGGTGGTTGACATCTCGTAAAGGTGGTAACTGAGTCGGCTCTCTAAAAACATGCTCAAATTCACGCAACAGTTCAGAAAATACCTGTGGCAAAGGTGGTGCATCCGCAATAGGCTGAACTGGCTGAACAGAAAGAATAGCCGCACAGTGGGCCTTCTGGAGGCTCCGTGAACTGCTTCTCGGAAATAAGCTGATAATCCTGCCGAGAATCAATACCGGAAAATATATGCTGAGTATCATCATGAGAAAATGTCAATGTCTGCTGCTGGAGGTCTACTGTAACCGCACCAAGGGACGCAAACCAATCAGCACCGAGGATAAGATCGTACCGTGTAAGTGGAATAATATGAAAATCTGTCTGACCAAGGAAGTCTCCGATCCGATATGAAAGCTGTTGATACATCTGCAACCCAACCAATAGGACCTATGGATCCTCCCCCAAGCTATGCAGCTGGCAATCATCTGCAACAAAAGCTCCAATCAACCTAGCGATATCCAAAGCAAAGCACTACACTAGTGACGGAAGGAAGAGATGAGGAGATAAATATATTCTCTCCTTGCATGCACTCCACTTGCCACCTCACTGCATGCACAATGACTCATCAGCATGACAACTGTAGTTAACTACCAGTCCATAGGCCCACTCCCTCATTCTAAGTAGAAGGCCCCCCATTTAGGACATTTCAACCATTTATCGGCCGGCAGGCCTTGCCTCTAGCAAACGGTCATCAACATTGGTCCTTGGCAAGTTTTAACCACATACAGGGTTAAATTAACCCGTGGTACAATATGGTTAACTGGGTTTAACCAGGGACGTGACAGATATGCCCAAGTGGCCACTCCTTTAAACAATGAACTTCAGGAGGCTGATTAGTAGAGAGGGAAACCCTAGTAATCCTATTATTTGGAATAAGCACTTAGATGAAAGCCTTCAAGGACTGAAGCACAAGATTGCCTCCAAGTTGATGAAACCGGTAGCTAATCCATATGTGGACTAGTTTTGAAGGTTATGAACACTTAACAATCCATCACGGTATGCAATCAAAGCTATCAAGAATTAAAGCTATGAATTATTAAGTGCAAACCAACTTTTTAGGCATAAATCTTACTCTTTGGTTCCAAGCCCATGGAAGAGCGATTAACCACAAATCACAGTCTAATCTCAACATCGAATCAAGCCATTTTGATGTCTACTACAAGTGTTAAACATTTAGTTAGCACCTTCATAGCTCTTCGGTTAAAAATAAATTTCACATCAAGAGAATCGTCACATGCAAACCATGAGATTGGGAGGGACTTTTCAGTGCAAGCCCACAAGAATTTTCCGCCAGTGATTAGCCATTAAGGCTTGTCATCCATTAGCAATCCCCTATAATTAATCCATTGTGTGTAGAGTAGTGTACACAACAAAATTTACCAATCTTCCATAGAGATCGTGCCTCTTTTTTGAAAAAAAAACTGCTACAAACACTCTAAAGCTGCCAAAAAAAGTTGTAAATCATGAGGTCAAATCAAACTCATCATCCATGCACAATTTTAAGCAATCAACAGTATACAGTCGCCTAATCTTAGCCTTCAATTGTTTCATGTGAGATTTCCAATGATTTTTCACGTAAAACTGTTCATACCCATTAAATTTGAAAGAATTCTCGACTTATACAGGATATCACAATATGAAACCATTACCAGCAGTATACGAAGAGTATTAATGGGCTTGCATGAGACACATGCAATGAATCCACTCAGACTATCAATAATATACAATAGCATGCACGTTCTTTCAATTATACTATCAAAATTTTAGCATGTAAAAATCATCCTCCCATCTCAACAATCTTGTGCATGCACACTTGGACGCGACTGTGCTAGTCATGCATAACATCTTCAATGGATCAATTGCAGAAGATAAAAATAAATGAACAAAAAGGGAATGCTTTTAGCTGATACAGGTATAATACTTTGCAAGGAACACTCCTTTGTAAAAAACTTCATAATCTCCATCATACTTTCCTAATGCACGAACTCCAATAACTTCCCTTCTAGAGTGACCTATGGCTTTGAGTTCATCAAACATAGCACTTGCTCTGATAGTCCTACATCCCTCTAGGATCCAACCTTAGGTAACTCTAAACAAACAACCGTAGACTCATTCAAAGACGGCATACGTGAAATACGGGATGCACTTGAGATCCATCCGGGAGTTCCGATTGGTAAGCTAAGGATCCAATCTTTTTCAAGGTCTTAAACGGTCCTCTATATCTAGGGGACGATTAGTAATGCTAGCCGGTACGCATTACACTTGAATCCATCAAGATTCTCAAAAAATACCCAATCCCCCACTTGGAAGTCTCTCGGTGATCTTTTCAGACTTGCATAATGTCGGTCCCCATCCTGGGTACCCCAGACATTCTCACGTGCAATCCGTAGCATTTCCTGCATATCATGTAGGAAATCCGCTACTTTTTGAAACTTGAACGCCCGAGTCTCTACCGCAATGGGTGATATAGGTTTAAAACTATACGTAAGCATGCACGGGCTATAACCGGTAGCCAAATGCTTACTATAACCCAATCTCCATCAAGGTGATTACCTCTCCGAGGAGGAAATATGAATAGATATCTTAACTGATCTTTTGATCTTGTAGGTAATCCTTTTTTTAACCGATCAAGTATAACTAGAATCTGAACTATGTTCGTCAATCATAATTCATCGGATTCTTGTCCTATACTCAATAAAAGAAGGTAACTACCAATGATTAGAAGAACTTTAAGTTCAGAGTCATCTTTAGTTTAGCGAATACGGCCGACCAAAAGTGACCAGCAAACTTCGAATTGCGAATGTTCATAATGCCACTTTGGTCATCCGTAAAGCCAAAACAGATACTCAAATAATTACTTGGTTTTTACCCAAATAAACATAGTCGATTTGGTAAGATGGCCAGTCATTACCAAAATTCCACTATCTCGTTTATTCATCCGAGGTAATCTACCAATCACAATCCTTTCTTATGGATTAGGTATATCCTAGAATCTGAGTTAAGATTCAACAATCCCAACTCTCCAGATTCCCGAAACCATACCATATCATAAGAGTACATCAAGAGAATGCATTACAATTCTTAAAAGACACACGAGTTGTTCCTGAAAGTCCTTTCCATCTGGAAATTTCAAGACTTTTACAACTCACACACGGTGCCAATATAAGGATTGTAATTTAAAAAATGCCCTTCCTTTAGACATGGCACAAATTGTCATTCCAAAGTTAGGGTCTCAATCTAGAATACGTCTAGATTTTCCTCTTAAGTTCTAATCTAGAATAACTTAAGATTTACCGGAACCTCATTATGTGAAGTTCTAGCTTTTTGGCAACCAACAACTATTCAACTCTTCTGAGTCTTCCGGAATAGCATTCTATCAATTCCAAACGGGAAAGGATAAGGCCAAAAAGTCTCGTGTATTCTATGCACACACATCTTGTAAAACAAATCCAAAATGACTCATAGACGATGTGACTTATAAGCAATACATTTCAACAATAATATCCATAAGTAAGATTTCTATTGTTGATTTACAGCAACTAACTCAGAAGTAGCGCTCCTGACTCGGCTAGCTGTATCGGATTTAGAAAATAGTTAAATGTTATATCCTCGGAACTTAAAGTTAGAGTAGTTCTTTCTGAAGCTTTCACTCCGATTTCATGAATCATCATCCAATTGAACATTGTATTGAACCAGATACTCACTAACTATACGATTCTACAATCAATTGGTTCTCAAATCAAGTATCCTTCGGGCTCAAAAATGGTCCTCTCTGTCGACTCTTCCAAGAGGTTTCTCCAAAACCAAGACGATCCTCTTCATGTAGACATTCTTAGAGTCGGCCTACAAAAATATGGGATGTATCTAAAATCCTTTCAAGATTCAATCATTTTAGGAATTTTGACAATCTGGAATGCTTGCCGATACGCATTACTTTTACTTATTCTTAGAAGACATTTGAGTCACTGTAAAAGAGTCATTTCCAAAAGGAAAGTTTCAAACATTTAACAATCAACTTTCATGTAGCTCCACTTTTCTTCATCGTGCAAGGTAACAAGCAACATTATTTACCATTTCCTATTGAAGAAACGAGTTTCCTACTGGAGAAATGTGTGCTGACATGTTAGTGGTCTGAAAAATTTACATATATCGAATGAACGGAATTCATAGGTCTAATATTACAATTATTGTTGCTATGGTGCAAACTTTCATCACAATGTGATGAGGTGGCACTTATGGTTTTTCATATTCCATTCTTGTTACTCATTTCTTGTTCACAGTGGGTTTGCGTTGCTCGGGTGGAAAATACTTCCCAACAATATGAAGACAATCGTAACGTACTTACTGGACTATCTAGAAACCAACCATGTTCCAATTGATTGTTGTGATAATGCAAATTTTCACCACAATGATGCCATGAGGCAACTAAGCCATTGATTACCATTGTCATTGAGCAGACGGTCCCTTGTTTACTCTATATCACCAAGTAGCAATCCGTCATTTATTCTACAGTCATAGCATGTTGACCAGCTAAAGATAAAAGTTCTCACATCTAACATTGATTCCTTTACAATAAATAAAAAAGAGCTGAAAATAAAGCATGCATATAATTGTCTTACATTCTATCTTGTCCTCCACGGAAGCATTTGGATGAAATACTGATAAAGCCCTGGCGAATTCTCCAAAATCTAGTACATTGTTGTGCTTGATGTCAAACAAGTCAAACACCTACATCCACTCCAGATAAAAAAGTAGTCCAACATCATCATGAGCACAAAAGACATCGAATGGTAACATAATACAAGCAAGCCAAAATCACACATGAGAGAGAGAGCGATGTATTAATGTCTTTAAAATTACCCAAAGGTGCATAAGACCGATAAGTACATTTCAAGTGTGCATGTAACTATCGGAGAGTAAGAACGTCTCAAAAAAGTCCAACAAACATAAAATAAGCTGTCTACCGTATTAGCGACTAGTAAAAGAGATGTGATGAAGATCATTAAGTGTTGTACAAAGGATATGAAACCAACTATCTACATAAACAACATGGAAAAACTCATAAAAACTTGGAGTTAACGAAAGTTGGTTGTAGTAGTGATTGTTGAAGTTACTAAGGCTAGAGGGTGACCAGAGTGATGTGAAGCTCATATCTATCAAATAGCAAGCCCATGTAAAGTCCTCCAATGATGATCTCGATAACGTCATCCAGAGAAAAAGGATGTGATATGCATTATGAATTGTTGGAATCCCTCCATGTGCATCTTTTAGGCGAAACATCTCATGTAACATCAGGAAAACACATCTTTGATCCTAATATGACATCAGTGAGCACACTATGATAGGCTAGTCTCAAAATAGACGATCATGTCAACCTTTGATCAAATAAGACAATGGGCATCGAACTACAAAGTGCTCCTGAATCTCTACCTCATGCAAAGAACAAAACAAACATATCCTATCTTAGCAATGAATCGCACAAAACATGCCAATCTCAACCTGAAGGATGTGATTGTGTGATGACACTCTCAATAGAGTATACAGTAAGCTATGAATATCTCAAGGTCTATATATGGTCATGCGTCAAAACCCCATATGCACTCATCTCCAAGAAGTGTTCCATGTAAGAACTTGACCCCCAACTGCCCAAACCATAATCTTTGAACATATGATCTATGTATAAACTGACTAACATATAAGTTTGCTTTCACGAAGGTGAGATATAGATATCACATATAAATCCAAGAGCAGGTAGCCTAAGAATATACCAAGACAAGTGGCGACACTACTCATAAAGTCTAAGAGATGCAACTGCTACATGGGGGTATCATTGCCCATATCTAAAATTCCAAACACTCTAACTCTTTGAAGATTTATGATCATCCCAAAAAACATATGCTTGAATAGGGGGGCATTGCAAACTCAACTAATGAGGAATCAAGGATTTACCACGTATCAAACATAACAACATAGTACTGTTGAGGCATGAGAAATCAAATAATTCCAATACACCAAGTTTCTATAGCATACATAGCAATTGGAGTAACCAAGGTATTGAGGAGGCAACATTTACTCTGTGCATCCCAATTTGCCTTTGAAAGCATAATCTCTCCATGTTGACCACATAACTCTTTCCTATGCCAGGTCTACTCATAGCTATCTCACTCCTTGGGGGGGTCCAGTAAAGAATACCCCCAAACATGTCTAAGGAAAAACAATCTCCAAGCATTGACTATCTAGAATAAATGAATCTCTGTAAATAAAGCATCTAGATGTAACGACGATCATAACCTTAGTCCTCTTTGACCTCTAAGCCCCAAGCCTTACGAAAGGACTATAGTGTATCAAGATGATGTTGCGGTCCTTCACTATATGGAAACTAGAACAACATCATTCGCATAAAATAGGGTAGTTATTAGCATATGGCTAGCGAAACCTCCCTTCCTGAGAGAGCTCATGCTTAAGCTTATCATCACGCGCTACCGTCGGCGGCTCAAAGCCGCCCAATTTTCAACCTTGGCCACTATCCTAACCTATAACAAACTCTAGTTCATCAATATATAGACAAAGAGCATAGGCCAAACAGAACAATAACTTTACGTCGAGAGTTCTCGGCACTAGCTACACTTATATGAAGCATCCAAAAACCCTCTCGTATGATGTCATCACCATTAGTACAATGTTCTATGAGAACTAGGGATCCCTCCATCTTTGGATAAGGAGATCTCGTGGTACTAACTCAAAAGCTCATCTAAAGTCAACAAAGCAACGATACGCCCTCTTTTTTTCGAACCTCACCCCCTCAATGATAGCTCTAAGAGTGAACACATGATCTAAAATGGAGTGTTCTGATCTATAACCTGCTTGCCCTATGACAACTAAACGTCTCGTTTGCTCACCATTGTCTAAAGCATGATCTCATAAAGCTTAGTTATGACATGCCCTATTACAATCGTATAGTAATTCTCCGGTCTCAAGGGTCACCAACTTTGTGTATCAGATGTGTAACATTGGTACATCAAGCGGGAAGAAACCAAGATATGGCTAAGGAATTAAGGAAATCAACAATGATAGTTGAAATAATATCTACTCCATGTATGAGCAATTTTTACTTACGGTCATCAATAGCTTTTGTTATCTCACATTTCAGCTAGGCAATAGCATCATGACCTATCTAAGATGTGAACATGGTGAACTTTGAAGGCGTAGAGGATATGGTGATGGGTACTAAAGTAGGTATTTTGTAGAGAGTAGTAGCATATTGGGACTAAGCATTAAGATCCGTGAGAGGTGGTGGAAATTGCAAGAAAATGAACTGTATAGAAGGTCTAAGAGTCTCAAATTTTCAAAGTGATTGTAACTGACCCTTTTTTAGACATAACATAGCACAATGGTGATGTTTGGTATCTCACATAAGCTGAGGAGATGTGGAACGAGTGCGGACTTCGAGGAGATGGCGATTACAGCATTCATCATCATATTAAATTGTTTTGGAAAAAATTATGGTGTCTAGAGATATAAGGTTTGGGACATGAACGACATAGTCGTTCGTTGTATGGAGAGCAAAAGTGAGGAAGAAAGCTTGAGTCTTGAGAAGATTGCCCAAAGAGAGGTGACGAAGCAAAGAAATGAGCGATTCTTGAGATAGGACGGCATGAGAAGATCTTTGCCATTGACAGTTACGAATAGAGCCACAGCTGATCTAGAGCTAAACTATGAAAGCATCACATAAGCAAGACTTAACCCTAGAAAGCAGGAAAGAGAGAGATCAATATCATCAGCTGAATAACAAATGACACAGTTTCCCTACTTATAGCCAAACGGAAGCCCTAAAAGGAAGCTTCCGGTGGCTAGGGCCCAACTGGGAGGGAAAATAGTGCGCCCTCCAAGAAGGCCCCCACTCTCTAGTAGTATGTCCAAATGGCCTAATAATGAATAATAAGGCCAAAGGCCAACCATATAGTCTAAGTGTCACTAATGAATAAAAAAGGGCCCAAGGCCTGCTTATGCATAAAGTAAAGTAAATGTAAATGGACGCGGCGAATGTAATGAGCCGAGTCCATAACTCTCCCCGGCACAAAAAAAAAGAACCAACTGCCGAAAAGAAACTGGATCAACAAGTAGCAAGCCCTGGTGCATCAACAACTAGAGCAACATCTGATGTAGAGAAATCAACAAGTGCAGGAGGAGCACGATCCTAATCCGCAAGTGATGGTGTATGATAAAAGACATCAGTAGGCTCCCATGTGGCCTCCTCAACAGGACGACCATCGAACTGGACCAAAAACTGAATCTGCCGGCAGAATCGACTATGGTGAAGGCGAACCTGGTCAATGGCAGCTGGTAAGAAAGGGAACAACTCAGGATCAACATCATGGCGACGAAGGGAACATCTCGGCCGCGTCATCTGAAACCAAACAATATGGAACAACCAGGAATGCCAAGGAACCAGAAAAAGATCAACCAGCAACCAGGAATGCCAAGGTATCCGTAATGCCCAAGATAGTAGAGGATCAGCCCAAAAGATAGGGGCATCATACCAAGGTATCCAAAAAGCCCGAGAAAGTAGAACTGCATCAACAACGGGAAGCCAATAAGGAAACTGGAAAAGAGATGGACACTCATCGCGAATAGCCGCATCATACACGTAATCACCAACCATATGTGCAAACTCAGTGATATAGGTGCCCCAAGAAAAGATAGCAGCATCGGAAGATCAGCACCAAGGAGTAGGAACATAAGCAGGATGACAGGCACGTTGTAGTAGCATGGAAAAGCAAGCGATATGCCAAGAAACATGGATCATAAAGAGGTCATCCTGACAAAGGATAGCTAAAATGGAGAAATGTGCACCAACATGGTCAAAAGCCCAAGGTATCCATAAGGCCCATGAATGAGAAGTAGCAATGGCACACGGTACCTTCAAGGCCCCTATCACGAGAAGAGCAGCATGCCAAAAGCTCCAGAAGGTCCAAGAAATCAATGCATCATCTAAAAAGACATGATGCATAAAAACAATAGCAACAAATCTAGAAATAGTAGAGGCCTCAACTGAAAAACTGTAGCCGAAAAACTCATCCAGAAAGACCTCATATGGACATACCAATCCATCATAGGATACACCAAAAACGGATGGAGAATCGGATGACCCATCGGAACTGGCCGCAAGTGTAATCCCAAAGTACACACCAGGCGCACAAGTGAGGAATAGAAGAAATGCACTGGAACGAGAAACAGGATCCCCAACATCAGTAGCAAGCATCGGATTAATATCCACGTGTAGCTGGGAATGAGTATCAAAGCATATATGAGCAATACTGAAGTATATGGCAGCAACATCCCCAAAAACTATCCAAGAGAGGAGAAGGAACTCTCTCAAGGTACTCTAATGGTCTCAGAAAACCAGAACAAAGTGGCAACTCAGCATCGGAGACCAAGCGATATGGAGCGACATAGAGACCAATAGAGAAGATACTGTTGAAGAGTAATGCCTATTTTACCCCTTTTTGGCTAAGCATTAGTTAAGTTGTACATAACTCATGGGGCATGTTTTTAATTAAATGCATGACCCCCCCTTTTGTTAAGTTATGTAAATTAGTGCAAGTGGCCCACTTGGCCAAGTAGCTCACTCCTATGGTTGACACCTAGACTTTCCATGCATGTAAAGGAGGTGCTTGCCTCACAAGGGATTTGGAGGACCCACGCCCTCCTCTCTCTCTCTAGCAATTCATTTCTTCTTGAGACTTTTGAGTTTGTGAGATGCTCATGCAATTCTCCTTGTGTGTGATATTTCCATAGCCAAGTTTTCTCAAGCTTTCATAGTTGATCTAGCATCTGAGTTAAGATACTCCATAGCTAGGTCTCATAAATCCTCATGGTATCAAAGCAGGTTGTCTAGCCTGTGAGTCTGAGAGTGAGAGAAACTTCAGTGCTTAGATTCTTGAGAAGATTCTTATCTTCTACAAGCACCTCAATCTTGAAAGAGGGAGCATTTGATCTACAGGTGTCAGATCAGGTGGAGTCTTGCACTGTTGGAGAGCTATTGGCAAGGGGAGTGGGATGATCCAAAAACTTTCTAAATCTGGCTAAGTTTTGGAGAGTCTTTCTGGAGGAGCTTACACAAAAGTAGGGCGCACTTTCTGTAGGGGCTTCTGGTTTCTGTTCCAGTGGAGCCTAGTGCTTGTGCTAGTGAGGCCACACCAAGTGGCAAAGACAAAAGCAGGAGCTGAAGGGTTGCCTTGAAGTGGCTACATACCCTAGTTTGGGGTTAAACCCTTGTTGCTTGAAGTTGTTCTTTTCTGATCTTTTTCAGGTTGAGCTTCTGTTTTAAGCACAGATTTTAGCATGGCAAGTCTTGGGGAGAGTTTGTTGGGTGAATCTAGCAAACTAGATGGCACAAACTACAGAGTGTGGAAGTTCAAGATAGCCAATATCTTGATGGATAAGAATTGCTGGGAGGTCATGACAGGTACAGAACCTGTACCAACATCTGATCCTGAATTGAAGGACTACATGAACAGGAGACATAAAGCTCATAGGATAATCAATCTTTCTGTCAAGGACAATATTATTCCTCACATTTGCAATGCAAGGGATGCAGCTGATGCTTGGACAATTCTGAAGTCTATGTTTGAAACAGTGGATTCAGCCAAGCTGGTGTATTTGCAAAACAGGTTACATACTCTCAAGATGGAAGCAGGTGCAACAATTGGTGATCATATTACAAAGGTCAAGGACCTATTGGATCAGCTTGCTTCAGTTGGAGAGAAAGTAAGTGACAGGAGTATTGTTCCCATAGTCTTGAACAGCTTGTCATTCAACTATCAAGACTATGTGATGTCCCTTTCTGCTAGGGAGAAACTCCCAACCTTTGGGGAGTTATGTGGTCTTCTTTTACAGGAGGAGATGAGAAGGAAGAATCTTTCTGAAAGGGAAGATAATCCAGAGCTTGCATTTGCTTCTAAGAAGAAGCAAAACTTTCAGAAGAAAGGCAAAGGCAAAAAGAAGAACTCAAAGCAAAGCTTGGAGCAGCAGGTGTCCAAGTTACAGGTTGGAGAGGAGTCAAGCACCAATTCCTCATCTACACCCAAGAGGAAGGGCAACTGCAACTATTGTGGTAAGTATGGGCATTTTGCTTTTGAATGCAGGAAGAAGCAAAGTGATCAGAAGAAGGGAAAGAACCAGCAGAGTCACTTTGTTGACAAAGTTGCAGAGGAGGAGCAATCTGGTGTGCTTGAGCTATTCACCGCAGCCCTATCATCTGAATCCACATTTGGTGGATGGTACATTGATTCTGGAGCCTCAAAGCACATGACACCTCATAGAGATTGGTTCAGCACCTATGAGGAGACAGAAGATAGCCAGCATGTTTGCCTTGGAGATAATTCTACACGTATGGTGAGGGGCAAAGGTACAGTTGCAATACAGCTATCATCAGGTGAGGTGAAGGAAATTAAAAGTGTGTTGCATGTACCAGGGTTGGCTAAGAACTTGTTATCTGTTGGTGCCATTACCGAACAAAACATGGTGGTAGAGTTTAATGATTCTAAATGTTTGGTAAAAGACAAATAGAAGAACTTCAAAGTGGTAGCCAAGGGAATGCAAGAAGGAGGTCTTTACAAGCTTTTCACAACCATTCCTAGCCAAGAGGCCTTGTCTGCAAGAGATACTAATCGGGACAAGATTTGGCATGAGAGATATGGTCATTTGAGTTACAAAAGTTTGCAAGTTTTGAACAGGCACAAAATGGTAGTAGATCTTCCTAGCATTAAGTCTTCTTCAGATACATGTGAGGCTTGTGCATTAGGGAAGCAACAGAGGAAAAAGTTTCCAAAGGAGAAAGCTACCAGGGCCAAGGGCATTCTTGAACTTGTGCATTCAGATTTATGCGGTCCCATGCAGGTCAAATCAGCAGGGGGGGCATACTATCTCATGACCTTCGTAGATGATTTCTCTCGGAAGGTATGGGTCTATTTTCTAAAACTGAGATCTGAAGCGTTCAAATACTTCAAACAGTGGAAAGCTATGGTGGAAAACCACACAGGAAAGAGGTTAAAGACTCTCAGGTCAGATAAGGGTGGTGAGTATATTTCTGATGAGTTCAAAGATCTTTGCAAAGCATGTGGGATAAAGAGACAGTTTACTGCTCCACATACACCGCAGCAAAACGGCGTGGCTGAGCGGAAAAACAGGTCTATAGTTGAGTGTGCGAGGAGCATGCTCAAGGCAAAGGGGTTGCCAAATTCCTTTTGGGCAAAAGCGGTAGCAACTGCTGTTTTTCTATTGAATAGAAGTCCAACCAAAGCAGTTGAAGGAATCACGCCAGAAGAGGCATATAGTGGCAACAAGCCCAAGGTGGGCAGCCCTCGAGTATTTGGGTGTACAGCATATGCACATATACCAAAGGACTTGCGGAAGAAACTTGATGCAAAATCCGTAAAGTGTGTCTTTCTTGGGTATAGTGAAGGTGAGAAAGCTTATGTGCTATATGATCTCGAAAATAGGAGGAAGATCCTAAGTCGAGATGTCATCTTTGATGAAGAGCATGCACCCAAGATACAGGAGCAGGAGAAGGAAGGAATTACTGAGTTCATACCCTTGATTGATTCCACGGATGAGGATCCTAGTCAAGAGTCCTGTAAGCCTCAAGTGCAAGAGCAACAACAGGAAACCGAACCTACTAGTTCGAGACCTCTTTTTGGCCAAGTACCAGAAGCAGAAGTTGGGGACAAACGGAAGACTAAAACAGTACCATGGGATACGTGGTCACCATCCACATCACCTACTGCTAGGAAGAAGCTACCTAGGTGGTATTGGGAAACAATCAAAAAAGGTCAAATGATTGAAGAAGGAGAGAGCAGTGAACAGGGTGTCAGAAGATCTCTTAGGTCTCATGAGAGACAAGAGACTAACTTTGCTCTTATGTCCACTATTCTGAATGCAGATGAGCCACAATTCTTTCACGAAGCCGTGAGAGAAAAGGTATGGCAACATGCCATGCAGGAGGAGTACGACTCCATTGTCAAGAATGACACATGGGAGCTCACTACATTGCCAGAAGGGAAGCAACCAATAGGTTGCAAGTGGGTCTATAAGACCAAGTTTCATGCCAATGGAACAGTGGACAAGTACAAGGCAAGGTTGGTGGCGAAAGGCTATGCTCAGCAAGAGGGGCTAGACTATGATGAGACATTCGCACCTGTTGCTAAAATGACATCTATCAGGACCGTTTTGGCTATAGCCTCATATTTTGATTGGGATGTCCATCAAATGGATGTCAAGAGTGCCTTTCTTAATGGGCACCTACAGGAGGAGGTTTACATGGAACAACCGCAGGGATTTGAAATAACAGGCAAGGAGAATCTGGTTTGCAGGCTTAGGAAAGCCTTGTATGGGCTCAAACAGGCGCCAAGGGCTTGGTATAGCCGAATTGATGAGTACTTTGCAAGGCAAGGGTTTGAGAAGAGTAAGTCTGATTGCAATCTTTATGTCTTCAGGGAAGGAGAAGACTTTGTGGTTGTTGTGCTCTATGTGGATGATCTACTCATCACGGGAAGCAATAAGAAGCTTATTGCTTGTGTTAAGAAGAATCTTTCTAATGAGTTTGAAATGAAAGATTTGGGTTTGCTACACTATTGCCTAGGAGTTGAACTTTGGAAAGGAAAGCGTTGTCTTTTTATCTCACAGGCAAAGTATGCACAGAAATTATTGAAGAGGTTTAACATGCAAGAAAGCAAACCAATCAGCACACCCATGGATGCAAGCAACAAGCCATCAAAAGATGATGGTCCAGCATTTGCAGATGAGACGCTCTATCGTCAGTTAGTGGGCAGCCTGATTTACCTTACTACCACCAGGCCAGATATTGCTTATGCGGTTGGAATCGCAAGTCAATACATGTGTAAGCCTACCGATGCACATTGGAAGGCAGCCAAGCGGATCCTACGATATGTGAGAGGGACAGTGACTTATGGGATTGGATACACGGATGACGGGAACCTTCAGCTGGAAGGCTATTCAGATTCTGATTGGGCAGGTGATAGAGACGATCGGAGATCGACGACAGGCTATTGTTTCAGCCTAGGTTCAAGGGCTATATCGTGGTGCAGTAAGAAGCAGCCTACTATTGCTCTATCGTCTACCGAAGCTGAGTACAGGGCGACTACGAGGTCCGCCTGTGAAGCCATTTGGTTACGCCGTCTACTTGAGGACATGCAGATTGCTCAAGTAAGACCTACATTGTTACATTGTGATAACCAAAGCTGCATTCAGCTTGCAAGGAATCCAGTCTATCATGCACGGACAAAACATATAGAGGTGGACCAGCATTTTATACGAGAGAAAGTGCACAGTGGGGAGATCGAGCTAGTTTATTGTGACACCGACGACCAGACAGCTGATATTTTTACTAAACAACTTAGTAAAGATAAGTTTGAAAAGTTCAGAACTTTGTTGGGTGTCAGTTTGAATAAAATTGCCATTAAGGGGGGGTGTTGAAGAGTAATGCCTATTTTACCCCTTTTTGGCTAAGCATTAGTTAAGTTGTACATAACTCATGGGGCATGTTTTTTATTAAATGCATGACCCCCCCTTTTGTTAAGTTATGTAAATTAGTGCAAGTGGCCCACTTGGCCAAGTAGCTCACTCCTATGGTTGACACCTAGACTTTCCATGCATGTAAAGGAGGTGCTTGCCTCACAAGGGATTTGGAGGACCCACGCCCTCCTCTCTCTCTCTAGCAATTCATTTCTTCTTGAGACTTTTGAGTTTGTGAGATGCTCATGCAATTCTCCTTGTGTGTGATATTTCCATAGCCAAGTTTTCTCAAGCTTCCATAGTTGATCTAGCATCTGAGTTAAGATACTCCATAGCTAGGTCTCATAAATCCTCAGATATTGCACCAACCACCGAACCAGGAGGGCTATCTGAGGTATGAGCAAAAGCAATAGTAGAAATACCACCAAGGTATACGGCCTGAATATCAATGAAACCAAGAATGACCACTGAATACAATATCTGTGAATCAAGGCATATAGGCACAAGTGTTAGAGTTAATGTTTAATTTAGTACCCCTAATGTTATCATTTAGGATTAATTAGTAATAGTTTGGCCATGCCTGCGTGCTATTATAGGGGCCATTACTATTTATAGTAAGTCATATTTTAGGGTCATTACTATTTATAGTAAATTCGTTTTGTAGTCATGCATGTAGGTGGGCGCACTGTTACTAGAATAGGATTTGCTTTTATCACGTAGAAACTCATCTTGGGTGTTTACCCAATATAGGTAGTAATTATAGCGATTAGCTTTTTGTCTTTTGCCATTTGCTTTTTTGCTTTTTACCTTACACATAGTTTAGAGAAAGTATATATGTAGGCTGGCGCCCTACTTCATTTGTAATGGGACATAGTTGGAGTACATCTCTTCATCATTGTTGTTCTCTCTCATGTGTATGACTATTGTCTAACAACAATAGGATTCTTGTCTTGGGTTACTTGTATGATCAAGTCGGTTTTCTAACAAGGCACACAGCAACAACCTGTAAATCCGAAGGAGCATCAACCTGAGGAAGAGGACCCACGAATGGTGAAAGTGAAGCAGCAACTGATGTACTCAAAATGGAAAGAAGAGCTGCATTCTGAGCCTTTGGCAGGCTACGCATAAACTGCTTCCCGGTAACCAACTGATAGTCACCGGAATCAATACCAGCAAGTGAATGATGCTGACCAACATGAGTAAAGGAAAGTGTCTGCTGGGAGATCCACAGCAACAGTACCAAGTGAAGAGAACCAGGCTGCACCAAAAATAATGTCATAGTGCTTCAAAGAAATGATGTAAAAATCTGCCTGACCAGAAAAATCACCAATGCAATAATCCAAGCCCTGAATCATCTGAGAACTGGGAAAAGAATGGGAGCGAGCAACCTCAACATTGAGAGGCTGGGAAGCAAGAACAGGTGTAGCACGAATCCTGGTGGAAATGTAACTACTAATAAATGAATGTGTACTGCACCTGTATCCACTAAAGCAATATACTCTCGCCCCGCATCTAGAATAATATGATCCACAAATGGAACAACATACGTAGGCATAATAACAAAAGCATCAACTGATAAGTTCTGGCCTAAATATGCATCTAAAAGAACCACATACTCATCTAGACGGGTATCAACAAAATCACCTAGTGAGTATACAATAGGAACATCATGAGATGTATACCCGTATGCCATATGGAGATCTACTGGAGTAGCCAAAGCATCTGAAACCGTAGACCCATGAATAATATCGAAATAAGGAGCATAGGCGACAACATCTATAGCATGGCGCTCAGGAACACAAATAGCATCAAAGTACTCAACAACAATATCAAAGCATGGAACAGCATCATCAATAGGACCATAGCATGCTATGTCAGTATCAAGGAGCATATCAGCCGCAACCTGTATATGTGAATCAGCATCAGTAGGGACCTGTATATGTGACTCTGACTCACTATGGGATACAATGACGAGCTCAAGTAGATCAATAACTATCTCAAGTAAATCAGGCAACTCGCTCAAACTGTGTGATATAGGATCCTGAAGGTCAGCGAACTCTGCAGACGTGTAACGTCGGACAAAAGCAGGTTGAGGGTCCACAATGCAAGGAACTGGAACTGAAGGGGCATGTGTAGGGGTGGACATAGCAGGAAAAGATGAAGCAGAAGGACAGGGTTGGGAGAAGCGAGAAGGAAGGGTGTCAGAGTACTTGTGCTGTAAAGTACTGGCATGAGACATCACCTCAACAAGTGTGGGAGGACGGAAGGAAGAAACATCGTAACGTAAGGCACCATGAAGCCCAGCAATGTAACGAGAAATAAGCTCAGTGGGCGGTAGATTTGTGAAAAGATAAGAAAGCTCCATAAACTGATCTGTATAAAAAGCAAGGTCATTGGTCTGAGTGAGACTACCGTGGGTCCTGGGAACCGTGGAAGGAACCGTACCATGGTTCCTTAAACCGTGGTACGGTTCCTCTATTTAATTGAATAATTAATTAATTAATTGATTAATTAATTACCAAATAGATTTCACAGATGATACAGATTTGACAAATTTCACATGATGTACAGATGATTTGACAGATGATACAGCTGATTTGACATGTGTGAAATCATCTGAAATCATCACTGATTTGACAGATTTCACATATTTCACATGATGTACAGATGATTTGACAGATGCTGCAGATAATTTGACAGATGATTTCACAGATGATACAGATGATTGACAGATTTCACAGATGATTTCACAGAATTCACAGATTTCAAATATTTTTTTGGCCCTTTTTTTGCATATTTTTGGGTTATTTTTGGGGGGGAAACTAAAAAAAAAATTAATTAATTGATTAATTAATTAATTAGTACGATTCTATGAGTTGGTAAAATGTATGGCTACCCTTAAAAATTAAGCCATGGTTATTCTACCAATAGCGAAGCTCTTCATACTTCTGTAAATCGGGATCTGCATTGGCATTTCAGACTAGAATATTTAAATCATAAAAGTATCCAGCAGATGTTAAATTTGAAAATACTTCAAGGTCTATGTTATACTAATGAATTGATTTCTTAGGTTTGCACGAGTTGCATTTTGGGCAAACATTCTGAAACTCCATTCAAAATAGATCATTCTCATTATTCAAAAGATTTACTAGATTTTGTTAATAGTGACATCTGTGAACCTAACTCTTCCATGAGATGAGCTAAATATTTTTCGACCTTTATTGATAACTTTTCTAGAAGGATGGTGAATTATTTTGTTTAAAACAAATTTGAATCATTCAAGTTGTTCAGGCAGTTAAAGGAATCTACAGAAACTCAGACTTCAAAAAAGATCAAAACTCTACGTATTGATGGGGGGGAGAATTCACATTCAATGGATTCAAAGATTTCTACAAGGCACATAAGATACTACAACAAGCCACTCACTTTAATTCAATGGAGTAGCCAAAAGAAAAAATCTAACTCTCATATAAAGTGCAAAGAGCATGCTGGCCTGGCCCATGCCTCCCTTTCTAAATATTTTTGAATAGACGCAGTAGCAACTGCAACCTATATACAAAATTGATGTATCATTAAAGCCCTTCGCAAGAAGACTCCTCATGAAATTTTGACAGGATTGAAACCTTTTAGTCTTTGGATACATTGTCTATTCACAAGTCAATGCTAAATTAAGAACGAAGCTAGATGACACTAGTATCAAATCAATTTTTAAGGATATTCCTCCAATCACAAAAGCGTACAAGCTCTACAATCCAGTCACATAAAACTTTTATTCAAGTAGAAATGAAATCTTTATTCAATAGTCAAAAGCATACTTCCATTTGACTCCTATTTTTATTTGCAGCTGTAACCAATCTTGAAGTCCATCAAATGGACATTCAAACAACATTTCTAAATGGAATCATTGATGATGTCACAATATGAAATAATACAAGATCAAAGCTTAGAAACATCTCATATTTAAATTGCAGAAGGCTCTCTATGGACTAAAGTAGTTTCCAAGAGACTGGTTTCAGACGATCAACCATTTCTTCATGCAAAATGGTTTTAACCTAGCTCGATAGCACATGTGACAAAGACACCATCCGAAGCTATCAAGCACCTTTTCTTAACGAGTTATGACTCTCTGATTCGATAAGATTTGCTTGCAAAAGTTGCATCATCTTTCAAAATCTACAATTTTTTTATTACCAGCATATTTTTTAAGTCAAGAAAAGTTATGTGCAAATGAATTGGGCCACTAGGACATGATACGTGAGTGATGCCATATGATCCCCTTAAACTAGCGCCACAAGTGCTCTTAACCTATCGTATACCATTTGAACTCCATATGGCAATTTCGAGCTCATTAGGGCAAGAGGCTTTCAAAATTTAGGCACCCACATGAAGGAGCAATTCAAATTTAATCATCACAAGGTTTATCTCCAAAAGATTCCAAAATGGAAGTAACCAAGTCTTATGTCCACACTTATTGGAAACCGCCAAGTGTCGGTCAACACAAAGAAATCGAACGCTCAGGATCCACCCTGTTGAAGGATCCAATCCAAATCCACCTTTCATGCTTTGAACTTAAGAAAGCTTTCAAATACTTGAAAGTTTTGTAGTCGATTTTCTTTTCTACTTCATTTTCAATATATTAGGGTTTAAAGTTTTGTAGTCGGGGTCAGGTAGTGGTGAAAGCTCAAAAGATTATGTTTCAAATTTTTATGCATCATTAACTCCCGAGCAGAGAGCACAACTGCAACTTAGCCAAGATGAGGGTGGTTTCTCACAAGTGACTACAGCTCCCGACCCTACTGAAGTGTCATCCACAAATCGTTATTACGATGTGGATTCTCAAGGTAACATAATTGCCAACACAAAGGGAGAGTGGTTTTGGACTGACTCTATTCTTTATGCCAACGCCATTTTGGTGATAGATTGTTTATGAAATAGTCTTTGCTTACATATAGAATGCACTTGTGCCCTAACCGAGATCCTGCTTCCCTGCCCCTAGCTAGCAGCATTCTAGCTATGCACATGCGCACTACCATCCACCTTCTCCTAGGTAGATAGAATGAATGGTGACTGAGATCTTCTACCCTTGTATACCTGCAAGGTAGGAGTCTCCATGCCAAGCACATATCCCAGACTACAACAAGTGGCATACATGCGATCCACTTGAATCACTGGTCAAGTGGTTGGGTCCCTAACATTCCCTCCTCCTTGAAAAGACTATTCTTCTAAGGAAATCCACAAATTTCTATCTAAGGTCTTGTTCCTTTTCCGAAGTGTCCTTGTCTATGGTGGGGCACCAGCCTACTTAAATACTTTCTCTATGACTTGGGAAAAGCCAAAAGCCAGAAAGCAAAAGCTAAAGGCGAAAAGCAAATTGTTATTATTACTATCATCCAAGTTCTCTTAATCTCTTATGCTGGTCTTGGTGTGTGCGAGTGCTAATATGATTAGTTACCTCCTATCTAGAATCTGTAGATCAAATTCTAAAGTTGGAAAAGTACAGGTTCAGATTGGAGACATAAAGGACGTGCTTTATGTACCATGAATCCCATTAATGAATGTGTATCTTGCTCCTTGAATTCTGCCATGTTGGAGGAGTCTGGCTGCTGCTGTTGTTGCTTCTTCGTCTATTGTGAAGCAACATGTGGTGGTGCAGATTGACGAAGAGCAGTGTCTCATCAAGAGGAAGGACAATGAAGTAGTAGCTAAGGGCATACTTGCAAGAAGGTTGTACAAACTTTAGGCTCAGGTGGTGGGTCATCATGCAAGTGTTGCGGATATTGGATCATTAAGTTATGGCACGAGAGATTTGGACATCTGAATTACAAAAGTCTACAAGTCTTGAGAAAATACAACATGGTTACAGATTTACCTCAAGTTGTTTCTGATCACAAGGGATCACAAGGTTTACGGTTCTGTCTTAGGGAAACATCATATGAAGAAATTGTTGTCTAGTACATCATATGAAGAAATTTTTGTCTAGTACATTCAAGGCGAGAAATGTTCTAGAGCTTGTTCATATGGATTTGTTATGGGGGAGCAAGTTACTTCATGGTGTTTGTTGATGACTACTCTAGGAAGACGTGGATTTATCTTCTCAAGAATGAGGGTGAAGCATTCAAGTATTCACACGGTTTAAGACATGGGTGGAGAAAGAAACAGATAGACCAATCAAAATAAAACGCTCGGATAAAGGGGGAGAGTATCTTTCTATGGAATTTCAGGTGTTTTGCAAGGATCACAGTATAAAGAGACAATTTGCAAGCACGGACACGCCTCAACAAAATGAAGTTGCAAAAAGGAAGAACCGTTCTATTGTGGAAACTATGAGGAGTATGCTTAAAAGTAAGGATCGTCCAAATATGTTTTGGGGTGAAGCAATTAAGACGGCGGTTTATCTTTTGAATCAAAGTCCTACAAAGGTTGTAGAGAATCGGACTCCAGAGGAAGCTTACACGGGACGGAAACCTGATGTGAGGGCTTTTCATAAGTAGACTAGCGCTCCACAATAGATTCATTCCATTGCATAGAGCTTTGCTCACTCCTCCATAATCAGACTTCTGTTAATCTCTTATGATGGTCTTGGTGTGTGAGTGCTAGTATGATTAGTTAACTCCTATCTAGAATTTGTAGATCAAATTCTAACAAATGTTTTCCCACTTTCTTTCGAGAATTTCCAATGGAAGCAACAAGCCAGCTGCCTTAAGTCTTTCAACTTTATTTACTTGGCATTGCCCGCATTTGCGAACATATGCATCTACTTAATCTGTAAGTCTTGGCCAGTAAAAGTTCCTCTTTACAAAATCAAGAGTTCTTTCTGTGCCTAGGTGTCCCACACTGGAGCTGTCACAACATTCATGCAGGATTTGGGCCTTAGTATCATCATATTCTAGCAAATATACTTTCCATTCTAGAAACATAACCCATTCCTAATGGATAATCTTGTTGTATCTTGTTTCGAGGAGAAATCAAGGAATCCTGCTTTTCAAGTTGAATGCTACATATAAAATTTCCTGCCATGACATCTAGCCAAATTTGACCGAAGTGCTTGTCGGTCTTACACATATCTCTCAGGGATAGATACAAATTAGATTGGATCTCATAAAAGCTTAACTGATTAACCTCTCCAATCCAGCTTAAGGCATCCGTGACACGGTTAGACATACCCTTACGTACTTAACGTCATACTCTTGGAGCAACTTTGACCACCTGGCTTTACGACCTCGAAGATCAACCGGATCACAAATATACGTTAGTGCTTGGTGATGAGTCACAATTGTAAACCTAGAGCCATATAGATGATATCTCCAGATTTTAAGGGCATTTATCATGGAAAAAAGTTCCTTATCATAGGTGGAATGCTACTTTGGGTAGGAACTTTTTGCTTTCAAAAGCAACCGGTCTACCATCCTAATATAAGACTGCCCCTACAGCAAAGTCACTAGCATTTGTCTCAACATATGGCTTATTAGGATCGACTATGTCTACACAGTGTTTCAGAGTTTCAAAACTTTGATTCAACTCTTCAGTCCAAGTAACCAGAGGACTGAACTTACTATCTCGGAAACTGTTCTTTGCCCCTTTGAGGAGATTCATCAAGGGTGATGCAATCACCGCATAATCCAAGATGAATTTGTGGAAAAACCCAATAAAGCCGAAAAAAGACTTGACTTCATGTATGGTTAGGAGAATAGGCCACTCACGAACCTTAGGAACCTTATTAGGGTCAATTTCCAACCCACGGTCCGAAATAATATAATGAGGCATTCTAGTCTTCTTTAAAAGGATCCACAGTTGGATTCCTTGGTGTAGACCTCCTATCTTAGTAACCTCAAGACAATCTTGAGATGCTCCTCATGCTCCTTTAAGGTTCTACTGTAGATAAGAATATCATCCAAGTAAACAACTATGAACTTCCCCAAAATATGGACGAAGAAGATGATTCACTATTTGTCGAAAGGGAAGGGAGAGAAAAGCTCATCATAATATTAACTTGTCTGTTAAAGAGATAGTTATTCCTCACATCATGGATGATGCTAGAACCAAGGAGGCTTGGGATATTCTAAAGAACTTGTACGAGACAGTAAATCAATCTCGAATTTTGTTCTTAACTAATAAGCTACATACATTAAAGATAGGTATAGGTGAATCAATAATAGATTACTTTACTCGAGTGAAAGATTTGAGAGGACAACGTATTGCAATTGGAGAAAGTGTTCCAGATTTGATTTTGGTATCTATCATGCTTAATAGTTTACCTTTTGGCCTATCTAAACTTTGTTATGATGATGTCTTTACGGGAGACAAGGCCTTCTTTCGATGAGCAAATGATGACGACAAAATCTCGTTAACAGGGACGATTTCAAGGAGCAGGCATTCTTAGCAAAGAAGCAAGGACAAAATTCCAAGAAAGGTGGCAAAGGGAAAAAGACCAAAGGCAAGAAGAAGCAACAAGATCAACAAGAAAAATAATTAAATCAACCGGAACATGGAAAGAAAGCAATTCGAAAAGGAAATTGTTTTATTTGCGGAAAGCCAAGGCATTACACAAAGGAGTGCTAGAAAAACAAGTTCAAGAAGAAGATGGAAATTCTGTTGAAGAAGAAAAAGAACTTAATACAAAGATAAGTACTTTGGATCTTGACGATTGTGAATTGTTTTTGGCATCAATATCTTTAAGTTACTTCTCAATGGATGAAAAGTGTTGGTTTTTTAATTCAGGTGCATCAAAAGATATGACTTCTGGGCGAGATTGGTTATCTAGGTTTCAAGAACTAGATGATGGATCAAATGTGAAGTTGGGAGATGACTACACATATGAAAGGGAGTTAGAAAAGTACAGGTTCAACTACCTTCTGGAAAGATTGGAAACATAAAGAATGTGCTTTATGTACCAAGAGTCAAGCAAAACTTACTCTCAGGTTTAGCTATTGTGAAGCAACATATGATTGTTTAGCTCAAGTTGTTTTTGATCACAAGTTTTGTGAGGGCTGTGTCTTAGGGAAATCATATGAAGAAATTTCCATCTAGTACTTTTAGGGCGAAAAATGTTCTAGAACTTGTTCATACAAATGTGGTCCTATGAAAACTCAACCTTATGGGGGAGCAAGTTACTTTATGGTGTTTGTTGATGATTATTCTACAAAGATGTGGAATATGTTCTCAAGAATAAGGGTGAGGCATTCAAGGATTTCACATGGTTTAAGAGACAGGTGGAAAAAGAAACAGATAGACAGATTAAGATGCTTCATTCGAATAAAGGGGTGGAGTATCTTTCTACAGAGTTTCAGGTGTTTTACAAGGATCAAGGTATAAAGAGACAATTTGCAAGTACAAAAACGCCTCAACAAAATGGAGTTGTGAAAAGGAAGAATTAATCTATTGTGGAAACTGCAAGGAGCATGCTTAAAAGTAAGAAACTTCTGAATATATTTTAGGGTGAAGCAGTTCAGACAATGGTTTATCTTTTGAATCGAAGTCCTACAAAAGTTGTAGAAAATCGTACTCCTGAGGAGGCTTACACGGGTCGGAAACCTGACGTAAGTCATTTGAGGGTTTTTGGAAGTATTGCATATGCTCACATACCTAAGGATTCAAGGAGCAAACTGGATTCAAAGGATACTAAGTGTTTATTTCTTGGATATGATAGTCAAGAGAAGGGATACAAGTTATATGACTTGGAGTGTAAGAAAATTATCATAAGCAGGGATGTATTCTTTGATAAGGATGGATCTCATAAAGATACAGAAATATCTTATGATAGGAGGCAAGTATTCTCATTAACTCAAAACCTTTTCACATGTAAAAAGGCTCATTGAAAACTATGCAATTTTTAAAACAAGAGGCTTACTCGATCCGCAAAGAGACTTTCCTTCTTGTTGTTTTTAAATAGAGCCAATTTAAACTCCTCCTACAAGCAAACCAACCACATCTGTGAAAATCACTTCACTTTAACCAGTTCTTCCAATTTCACAACCATGACAATTCATCAAAAGAACTCCAAAGCAAGCAAAAGCTCTATGCATCAATGCCCAGTAAAGTCTATATAAAAACATGACACAGAAATCTGTACTCCACAGAAAGTTATCAGACCTGCGCTAGTCCACTCAAACAAATTCATAATATCAATGTAAAACACTGCTTTAATGTGTTGAGTTTAACGGTTTTCATAGGTTTGTGTTGCAAATCTTCAAGGGATACAATTTTAATATTGAGAGAGTGTGAGGCCCTGTATTCATAATTCAGGAACAACCTTTCCACTTGAAATAAAGAGCAATGACCTACTTCCAAAGAAAGCCGTAACAATTTGCAAAATGTAATACAAAGGTGATGCAATCATATGCCTGTCAGCTTACAGTGGCAGCATTTAAAAATGTAGCTTGGATATTAAGCATCACTGGATATATGGCTATGTAAGATGAACCAGCTCCCTCATGCATCTAAATGCATAATATTCATCAAGCGATCCTTACGATGTACCCATATTGGGAGCTTTTGTTTAAACTTAATCAATTAACACATTTTCGTATGGCGTCTAAACTTGTTCATGGACTTATTATGGATCATCGTGGTCAAAACAACCTTAAAGAAACCCAATAGCAAGGTGGAAAAAGTAAAGATACCAATAACTTCACACAGTGATATTCAAAATCTTAACATCATAGGTTATGGAGTTCAAACTGCCACTGCGCAGCACTTTACCTACAAATACTTCTGTCAATCATAGCGGCTTGCGTCTTCTATAGCAATAGTCATACATCAGGATTTTGAGCAAGCTGTTACTGATCCAATAATGTAGACCCTTGGAAGTTGCCCATTATAGTTCGCTCTGAAATATTTAGCTCACAAGCAGGGTTGCTATTTCAGTTCACATCCCAATCAACAAATCCAACCTGCTGTACCTGCTTGTTTGTAGCTCAGTGTCACCATAGTCGGAGTTGAAAAGCCAAAGCACCAGCCTTTTTGCCTCCAATCATACAAATGCTGTCAGTTTTGTTTCCTTAAGCTAATTAGTACCTCCTGATTTTCATACATGAAGACTAGTTTGGCAGGCTGGAAGGAAATGCCGTCATGACTTTTGCCGGCTTGTTTCCTAAAACAAATTTCAAAATTCCGCTTCTATTACAGTACAGGCTCCAATAGTAGCACCTGTCACAGCACTTTGAGCCTTTCTCTTAAAGAAGACCATCTATGACTGTTTGTCAGGCTTGTGAAATGCAAATGACTTGTAAATCTCAGAGGTACAAGGTGACATTCTCGCTTCGGGGACAGTTCATCTACAAAATAATCTCCGTAGTACCTTCCAGGGTATCAGGCATCTCCTGCTAAAACTGTTGCTTTCTGTTACAAAATCATAACATCGTCTTTCACCTTATGAGTTGCAATTGGTTAATTTATCTTTGGAAAGGAATAGGCAAATAACCATGACTACGATGTGTTTTTATCTTATACAAAATAGGATGATAAATACCAAGCTTACACGTATTTTACCTTAGCATTTCGATAAAGGCAATCAGTAGACCATATTTTGAAGGTAAATAGAAAGGCATACAAGAGGCATTTATAAAAAGGTTCTTAAATATATTGGGATTGCTACGGGAGCTTCATCTGAAATAATCAACAGATGAAACCGCAGCAGTTAACATCTTGATTATCAACTCTAGTATGTAGCCAAGGTTCTAAGCAGACCAACTTTGAGTCCTATTTGCAATAGCCAAGGTGGTAGACCAAAGTTCCAGCATAATTCTCTAAGAGCAGTCAATACCAGCTTGGTCTTTGTTCTTTGTCAAGAATAAGATCTTTTGATGTCTTTCAGTCTTGGTATATAGCCTTTCAAGTTTCCAAAAAATTATATTATATGTTGCATTTTATTTTGGATTTTACTTCCAGAAAGCCTTTGATGGTGCTATGCTTTTCTAATGTTTACAGATTCAAGTGCAAATGGACATACAAGTGGAAATCACATGAAGATTAATCAACAGAAGCAACTGGAGAAACTAAAAACTGCATAGTGCACATAATATATGGCAATCACATGAAGATTAATCAACAGAAGCAACTGGAGAAACTGAACACTGCGTAGTGCACATAATATAGCACACATTCTTTGCATAGTTTGGTAGAATGACACAAAAGGACAACCACCCAAAAAAATACTTGGCAGGACAAACTTGTGGCCTCAATGAGGACAAAGTGTTTGCCTAATATTTGCAATATGATTTTTTTTAAATATTCTCATTTACCAAAAGTTTACAAAAACTCCAGAGGGCTTTACTAACTTCATGGTCTCAAAACCCTAGGTTAGTGGAAGACTCGAGAACAGAAACATTGTCTCAAGAATACATGCTGCAAGATTTTACAAATTAGATGGAGAGGGTAAGGTGAGTATGAATCAAAACAATGAAAACAGATTGAATCTTATCAGGACACTGAAATTTAAAAGTTAATCAAATATTAAGCTATACAGTTCTGATTTTCACTATGCACGAGCATGATGTGCAACCACCATGCTCCATAGTCACTACTAGATCAAAATCAAGTAGACATGAATCAATACTATAGATGTAATATTTTGTGGAAGATTTGAAACCACAAAGCCTAAACAAAGTAAGTAGGGCATAACAAGTAGAGTAATGGGTTTGAAATAGATTTACAATAGGTCTCAAGAATCCAAAAATGCAGCCCAAACATTACATTTCCACACACTTTCACACACTCTCAAGCATCCAAAAGGTGTAGCAAACGATACATTTCCAACATTGCAGCTGGGAGTATAACTAAAATTCTATTCTCTCTTCAAGATACATCAAATCAGAAAGACTTATTGTAACTATGGAGTGCATAAACGTAGCAGAATATGTAGCATACAGAACACCATTTAACTCAATCTTGCAACATTGATGCTTCATATATTACCTTGTTAATAAGGCCATCATCAATAACTGCACTGCTGATCTTTTTGAACAGCTCATACAATGCTTCCACCTCACTCACGCTAACTGGACACATTGGCACAACTGAATATCAGAGTAGATATGTTTCTATTAAGAAATTGCTCTTTATTCATGTTCTCTTAATAACTTCTTTTGCTTCAGTCATGCAATAGCCAGATAGTTTCTTGAGATTCAATATGTACCAGTCAGAGTCTTTACAGAGTAGCTACATACTGGATGTACTGTGATAAAAACAAGGAACATAAAGGCTATAAAACAGAAATGTAATGCCATAAACATTAGAAGGAACTTCAAATACCAGTAAAAACATTGGATAAAATTGCCTCCTCTGAAAAGTCCACGATCACAAAATGTTAACAGCATCATCAGGATAAAAATACACACTTAGGAAAATTTTGGAAGAATTGTCAGACATAGAATGTGCGCCCTAATTTCTTCAGCAAACAATCCATTTTGAAATGACTCAAAATGGTCTAAGAGTAATATATCTCAAAGGTAAACCCAAGATTCACTTCAGCACATCAATCAGGATTTGATGAAATCTGCTGAAGCATCTTAAAAGAGATTCCAGCATAAAATATATATGATCAAGATATCTCCCAGTGCTAGCAAGCTACAAAAAGTGATTAGTTCAAAGTTCAAACTCAACTGGAGACCCATTTATATTTATTGATGATTTATGTGTATATAGTGATATCAAGACACACCTGTAGCAGCTGAAATTAACATTGCAACGGTGTAGAGATACTTGTTTATCCCTTCATCCAGAGAAATGTTTTTTCGGAATGAAAGAAGGAATATTACTTGGACACAGGATATCTAACAGAGGAATAGAAGTCGACAAAGATAAAGTCGAGCTTACAAAGAATCTTCAGATACCAACCAATCCACGTGAACTAAGAGCTTTCTTAGGACATGTCGACTATTATCGGAGATTTATTCAAAATCATGCTTCTATTGTTGCCTCTCTCACTTATCTACTCAAGAAACAAGTGGAATATTTGTGGACGAATGAACAGCAGAAAGCATTCGAAGAACTTAAGCAAAGGTTGATCAATGCTCCTATTCTGAGACCACCCAACTGGGCTATTTTATTTCATAGTTATGTTGATGTTTCTGCATTTGCTATTGGCGTCTGTCTGAGCCAGAAGGACGACCAGAAGAAGGATCATCCCATTTACTATGCGAGTCGACAGCTCAATGCCTCATAGAAGAATTATTCAGCTACAGAAAGGCAAGCACTTGGCATGATTTTCACTGTTAAGAAATTTCCGCATTATTTGCTGGGATATGCATTTATTTTTCATGTTGATCACTATGCTCTTAAGTATCTTGTAAATAAACCAGATCTATCCGGACAAATTGCTTGATGGGTTCTACTTCTGCAGGAATTCACTTATCAAGTAGAACTTCGTCAAGGAAAGTATCATACAAATGCTAATTATCTTTCGCGACTCAGCACTGGAAAAATTGAAGAACCAATTAATGATGATTTTCCAGATGAACATCTATTTGAAATTTCTTCCACAAATTCGTTACATTCTGATATCATTACTTATCTCAAGGGTCAGATATATCTGGGTGGTTATGATTTGGAGCAAAAGACAGTTTTTCAACATAAGGTAGCACCTTATACGATTATTAACAATGTTCTGTACAAGCTTGGTGCTGTTCATCAGCTACGAAGATGTCTCGAAACAGGTTGTTCAAGCCTTACATTCAGAAGATGCTGGAGGACACTTTGCATTGAAGAATATTGCTAATAAGATATTGACCGCCAAATACTGGTGGCCAACCATGTTCAAGGATGTATCAAATTTTATTCGTTCGTGCGATCCATGCCAGAGATCTGGTAAGCCTACCAAAGCAATGAATTGGCTGTTGACACCAATCCTGCCTCTTGCACCATTTGAGAAGTGGGGGATTGACTTTGTTGGTCCGATCAAACTTGTGACCCGACATACTAAATGTCGTTATATTCTAATTGCAACGGATTATGCTACAAAGAACGTTGAAGCAGAGGCGACGAAACGAAACGATGCGAAAACTGTCGCGACGTTCTTATTCAAAAGTATACTCACAAGATATGGTTGTCCACTTGAACTAGTAAGTGACCGAGGTACACATTTTCTAAATGACACTATACGGTTGCTGACAACATATTTTCTGATCAAACACAGAAAAACTACACCGTATAATCCAAAAGCAAACGGGTTGACAGAAAGAGCTAATGGAATTTTATGTAAGATCCTGAACAAAATTACTATTGCACATGCAACGGATTGGGATCAGAAACTACCATCAGTTCTCTGGGCTTATCGTAACACAAAAAAAATTACGACGAAACAAACACCATATTTTCTTACGTATGGTATGCATCCTATTTTGCCTATTGAATTTGAGGTGAAAACTCTTTGTATTCAAGCTCAACGAACAGATGAAGACTGTATTAACGAAAGGTTGACCAATATTGAAGAACTAGCTGAAGCTCGTACAAATTCACATAAATTAACGGATGAAATCTAGGAACAAAAGAAGAAGAAGTATGAAAGTCGTATCAAAAATGTGATCTTAAAGCTGAGGAACACTGTACAAATCTCACCTTAAAATTGTAGACATCTAATAGAAAAGGTCATTGATATACAACAATCCCAACCCATATCAAGCAGATCGTCTAATAGCTTTCAATTTGGTTTCAAAATCGCAACATGATTGTATATAATCCATTTCTTGAAGGATTTCTCAAAATCCAGGCACACTTTCTCCACTTGGAAACAAATGCATTTTGTATGTCAATTTGCACTGCACCACCTAAGGGGAATCAAACTCCAGACCTCAAGTGGGAGGAAAGGAGCCTTCACTAATGGACCACATTTTGCAATCTACTTGGAAAACATTGCAGGAACTAAGATAACGAATACAAATGTAAAAACCTTTCCATATCCAGCACAATTTTGTATGGAAGTTATTTGTTCACATATTTGAAATGGACATTAATGTTGCGTGCCCAATTTTTGAGAATTCTCATGACATCAGAATTCCCGAAAAGCTAAACCTGCTTGAGATCAATGACAGTACAAACCAGAGCAAAGATAGAAGGGCAGAGAGAAGCGGGAAGAGAAGAAAGGATGAATTATCTATGATGGAGTCAGGTGCTGCTCAATGCGAATGATCAGAAAAATCCCAAGGTGCCCAATTTGGGACCATGCTCTTATGGACTAGTTAAGCCCTAATCCTTCCCTAACCTGAATTGCTATTTAGACTAATCAGCATACCTAAAAATTGGGCCAGTTACCATAAAGGGCATGTCCTTACAGGACCCAGGTACACTAATTTGCCCTAATCTCTAAAAGGCTGAGGGCCTCTAGGTAGTATATATGGGGCGGTCATTTAGTCAGTAGCTAGATTATTCATTCTAATGCTTCTCTTCTAATAGGTATTCATGGAGATCTCTTGTCTATGCTTAGCTACTGCTTGTAGGGCCCTGTTTAGCCAATGATCTTAGGTGATGCTTTTGATCATTCTTTGTACAACTATCATTTGCTGCATTTATGCTTCATTGATGTTAATATAAGTGATTGTATTCATAACATGGTATCAGAGCAATTTCTTGTCATCTGAAAAAATAATTCTCCATCATCATCTTCCTCACTCATCGCTGCCCATCATCTTCTTCCTCTCATCACTGCCCACCACCAGCACTGCAGGTCCTTGACATAGGCCCAGGCATCATTGCACGCCCTCATCGCTGGCTGCCCACCTGCCCGCCCAACTGCCCAACCATGCCTGAAGAGTCGCCTGTTCACCCTCATTTTTTCCGCATGTCCACCCTGTTACTTGCCTGCCTGCACCTTCCCACCTACCGCCCGCCTGCCTTTTTTCTGGCTTTTTCTGCCTATCCACCTAGCTGCCTATCTGCCTGTCTTGCCTTGCCTATCTGCCCGATTTTGGTCTGCCTACCCTTTTTTTGTTTCCTCCTGCTGCCCCTTTTGCTTGGCCCACTGCCTCCTTTCCGATTTGTTAATATTTATCATGATTTGAATTTTGAGCTTTGTAATTTGTGTTTGAAGCTTTATCATTTATGGTCCGCTAATGATTATGAAATTGGACTTTGGCAATTTCCAGAGAGAGAGAGAGAGAGAGATTGTATAGTTATAGTTACTAGTATCTATTGTCATCAATCACGTATGTTCAATTGCATAAGTTTTTGCTTGTTGCTCAATGCTACCAGACTACCGGTCTTGACTCTCAAATTTCAATACACAAACATGTAGAAAGATCAATGGACATGTCACAAAGTTCGAAAAGAATATTTACTAGTAGTAGTATATAAAGAGTTGTAAATAGTAGTTCAAAACCTGTTTCTGTAAGAACAGAAAGCCAAACTAGTACTGATAAAAATCACAAAAGAAAAAAAACAGTTTGAACCTATTTCCAATTTGATCCAGATGAAAACTTTGGCATGAACAACTTCAATTGGTGCAATGAAGATATGTTGATCTTCTTCCTGGTACCATTGGTACTGCTACTTCCCTTATGCCAGTCACTTCAGTTGCCACTATAATTCTAGCAATTCCTCTTGGTGCTTTGGTTGCAAATGTTTTCAATGATTTGCTTAGTCCTCACGTGGGCTCACATATGTCCTTGCCAGTGTCTGCTTCTTGCAGGTCCAGCTGATCGTAGCTCCACATAATATCGCACATCCACCAGTTATGATAATCGCAAAAGGTTACTACTGATAATTCACATCCTCGGAGTCCTTCAGGGTCCCCACTATAGCTTACATTCCAGCAGTGTTAAGAAGCCTTTCTAGTTCCTATTGATGGTTAGACAGCACTTTCTTATGGCATTCTTGGGCTATTAGATTGCCTTGGTGAATTATGGAATCATTCTAGTTTTTAATTTCTTGCAACTAACTCAGATACATTAGCTTTACAGTGGTGTCATGTTGTCTAATGATTAGAGATACATTTACAGTTGATTTACTATGCTTTGTGGGGTTTTTTGTGTGTGGCTTTTGGAATACTTGTTGGGAAGACTGACGTCCTCCTCTTCAATATCTCCATTGGTGCATGCATTTTCTTTGTTTTGTCTATATTACGGGTAATTAGAGTATATTTAAGATAGTTTTAATTTAACAATTATTTAAAGTTGGCTATTACCAAAGCTATTGCTTGGGGCTTTCTTCGTTGATTTAGCATATCATTGATTAATCTTTTTTGAAGATATTGTGTTGTAGTTTTCTGTCAAGCATTGATCCTAGTTTTCTTAAATTAGTTCATGTACAAAAGCTTTTTATGATACAAAGAGCTGGAAGCCAAAAAAAACGACCTTAGAATCTCATATGACATGGCTCAACATACAAAATATTGGATATTATCCACACTGACCCTGAAAGTAGCATGTTAGTAAGTAGTAACTTATAATTTGTAACAATTTGTTTAGAATTTGAAACAAATCTAGTAGCTACCAATGTTTTGCAGACCTTTTCGAGAAGCCTTTTCGCAACGAGTTCAAAACACGTTTGAAATGGGGAAGAATCGGCTCTGTCGGGAATGAAACAACGAAACATTTTTAGGGTTTTTTTTTTTGCCTTGGTTTATTCCTAGCCTTTCGTTAAAGGAAAACCAACTGTTGCTTAAGTGTCTAGATAGTGATTATAGCTCTATACAGTGACAATATAACAATTGGTAATCGACACACTTATTCATTATTCTACTATTCCCTACTAAGTTTTAACTAAAGTTTCATATGCCAAACTTTCACACACACACATGAGGAGTTTTTTTTTTGGCTCTAATTTAAAATTTGTTTCAAACGGTCCATTTGAAACCGACTTTTCGAAAAGGAGTTTAATTGAATGAAATGTGTTTCAATGAAACATTGGTAGGTACTCATTTATCAATATGGATACAACTTACAATTAGGTGTACCAATGATTTATTGTCTCCAATGAACTGATAAAAACCTGGTGGGGGCAAATCTCAAAATCTCCAAGCGCAAGCCCTACACATACTCCACAATCTGGTCTCTTCGTGACAAACCTCACCAAGAACCTTGTTGTATCAACAATGTCCTTGGTCAGTATTTTAGCGACGTCCTCGAAAAGGAGGTCTACGCAATGTGCAGCATATGGCGTCCAAAATCTATCGAGGTAGGATTCTTCAATGAGCCTCCCCATGGCAACACAATTCGCAGCAGCCGATGCAAACATGTACAATGCACAAGATTGGACAAGCAATTCATGAATCATAGAATCCGTGTACGGTTCACCACGGTTCTGAGAACCGTACAGTGAACCGTACGGTTCTCATGAATTTTTACCAGGAACCGTGGTGAACCGTACAGGTAACCCCAAAATAGCCCAAAAAAAATGCTTAAAAAATGCCAAAAAAATGCCAGAAAAAGCAGATTGTAGGGACTCCCTAAATAGTAAATAATAATCTAAATAACAACTAAATAAGGGAGTTTAGATTATTTAGTTCAAAATTCAAATTATTTAATGGCCTTTTTGAGTTTTTGGGGGTGGGCAAAAATAGCCCCAAAAAAGAGGCAAAAAGAAGGCCAAAAAAGTTGAAAAAATACCCAAATTGTTAAGAGAGAGAGGGAAACCGGGAGAGGGGGAGGCTATCATAGTAAACCATTTCATCAAATCCATCTGGAAAACAAGTGAGATGCTCTGTATATAATCTCATCATATAGAGCCCGCCACATACGGCTGGGGTCTGACCTCAAAAAAACACAGTGTGAATGGAACAAAAATGAACAACATGACAACATCTACAACATGTCCTCAAGATGCCTGTGTGGCATCCGGATCATCAAAATCATCTAACTCATCCTCCTCTGTCACAGCCTAACTGAAGTCATGTAAAACCTCTCCCTCAATCTGTGTCCCTGACAAAGTGATGCGAGATGCACCTCTGCCAGAGCCACGCCCTCTACCTCTCTGAGAAGACCCCCAACCAGATCCTGGAGGCCTTCCTGGACGCCTCCGAGCTGGTGCTGTGGAAGCAAATGTAGTAGGAGGTACCGCTGATGCAAGACTGGGTGTGGCACGAGATACAGGCACCCTAAATGTAGGTGGAGTGTATGAATACGGTTGTATTGCAGGCTGGGCAAGGACAGCTCCTCGTGGATAGCAACCTGATGGGAGAAGGGGTCTATGAGTGGAACCCTCTGGCATGGCAGGAGTAGGCCATGGTGCAGCTGCTGTAAGATGAGGCCGAGGCTGTACACCAATCGGAAAAGCCGGTGTAACATGACAAGGTGGCCCAGGGAGGCGACGTGCAGGTGCAGGTGGTGGAATGTGAGGGCAGCTGTATAAGTGGATGCAACATTAGCCCTCGGCATGGGTATGGTGGAATCAGTGGGATCATCAACGCCTAGTAAACAATTTGAAGGCAACACCTCCAAAGGGTCCACAATAGATGCAAGTTTGTCACTCAACCTTGCATTGGTGTTGCAAAAAACCAGCCGTGTCATCTGTGCAATAGAAAGGCGACTACGCCTTTTCGTGTGGATCAATGAAAATGTGCTCCAGTTGCGCTCACATACACTGGAGGAACAATCCTATTGACAATCATAAAATTCAAAAAAGCGCATTAATTGATTTCATCCATTTAACACCCATTTTTAATCACATAGAATTTGGTGTGTAAAGAAATACCTGTGATAGCACTCGCAAGGCCAGCTTTTGTAGGCATGCAGAACCATAGAGGTTCCACCGAGTCACCGCTCTCTCCCGCCTGCTGGGATTCAGCGCCTCGTGATGGCCAGACACACCAACCTGCCTCTTGAAGGCAATGTACTGTGTCTCAACAACATCTATGTTAGTGAAGTGTCTGGCGGCTCCATCCAAGTATCTCAACCAATCCAAACCTAGCTCCATGTCTGATGTCTGCCACTCAGATAGCCACATGGGGTGCAACAGGTGGGCAACAGCGTGAATCGGCCTATGGAACCAATTCCACCTGCGCTCCCAGATGTCCCGCAACACCACCATCCTGTTTCACATAGTTAATGACATGTCAACGAATAAATCCGAAGATGTGAAGATTGGAGCAAACTTATTTCAATTACACTAGAGAGATTCCAAAACAACAAATGACTGACATGACCATCAAGTACCATACCTGTCCTCGGAGAAATAATGCTGCTTTAGAAGCTGTCCAATCTTGTCCATGAACTCGTAGATAAGGTCCATAGTGTTGCCCTCACTGTCAACTAACCGCAGAACATGGTAGAACGAACTCATCACAAATGTAATGCTCTCAGCCTGAGGCCAAAAATCCTCGTCAAATACAATCCTCAAAAATCTCAAACCATCAGGCCTACTGGAGAAGGCAGCTCCCTAAATGCCGCACTAGTGGCCATGTGTCTGAGCTAATGTATGACTCTAATAAGCCTATGCATGACAATCAGGTCAACTGCAAAACGTGTGGGAGCTGGTTTCTTCATATCAAGTGAACTGAAGGTGCGGAATAGGTCGAGGGCACACCTCTTCCGAGTGATAAATGTCACCACGGCAAGCGCCATATCAGCTATCGTGCGGACCCAGGGCAAGCGACCAATATCCCCCAGTATAAGATCAATGCTATGTGCAGCACAGGGGGTCCATACAATAGCAGGGTACTGCTGCTGTAGCAAGTGAGACATGTGCACGCAATTACTTGCGTTGTCAGTGACAACCTGCACTACGTTGGCAAGGCCAACCTCCTCTATAACCTCACTGATGATATCGAACATAAACTGTCCGTCAATGACCCCACCACCTCTACTAGTATCAATGGCCCAATAAAACATAGTGCCCATGCAGGAAGACACCAGTATGTTGATCACTTTGGCCGACGGCGGTTGTCACTCCAGCCATCAGACATGATCGAGCACCCATAACTCTCCCAGGCCTTCCTAAGAGGCATCATCTCTGTGGTGAGCTCCTCCACCCTGGATGTAAGGTGGGTGGTACGGACAGCCTCAGCCACGGGTGGCCTGAAGCGTGGACCTACAGCAGCAACTGTAGCTATAGCCCTCTTGAAGGGCTCCGTGTCAACAATGGGAAATGGCAAGTTCAGCTCATAGATCATGTTTGCCAAAGCCTGTTGGGCCTCTGCCTCGAGATGGGGCTGGAAAGACTCCCCCATGGACTGATGTCTATACTGGGAGCTGCGAGACGATGCCCTAGTGCGGTAAGCACCCCTACGAGGAGCAGGAGGTATGTCAGTGGCAAGCGGGTGCCGAGGCTGGGGGGGAAACTGGGCCTGAGGTGGCTGCTGCGGGGGATGCTAGGGCTGCTGAGATGGTGGTGAAGAAGCTCTAGAAGAACCAGCCTCACCATGCTGTCTATCATCACCATCCTCATCATCAGAGTCCAAATCATTCTGATGTGTGGGGAAAGTGGATGGTATGTCTTGGGTGTCTTGTGAGAGACCATCCGGTGCCGACTCAGAGCGAAGAAATCGGAATGTCTGCACTGGGCGAGTCATCTAAGTGACTGCAGGAGGACGCTGCGGAAATGCACCCACTGGAATAGATGCAGCAGGAGGGGCGGGACTTGGTGCAGTGGGCTGTGGTGGTGCGGTAGGAAGTGGTGCAATGGGCTGAGGAACGAGTGGTGGATGTGCATCAGGCTGCGAGGGAGGAGCAGGAACAGGAGGTGGGGGAGGATGTGGTGGTGGTGGACGAGGAGCTAGTGGATCCCGTGGGGTGGATGACACTACTGCATATACATCAGGATCTAGTGACATACCGGCCTGCGTCAATCGTGCTCCGTATATGTCAATGAGCCTACAACGCTCCTGAGCAGGTATGTGTGGGCAAGGGAGGGAGCCTAAGCGTTTGCCATCACCCTTGACAGCACCAAGCAAATGGCTTTTCAGCCTAGTGAGAGTGCTGACAAAACGAGCATGATAAAACCTACAGGTCCATCCACGCGTCCCAGACCGAATGTCAAACCTAACGAACTCGGGGTCTTGGTCTACCTCACCCCATAGCTCAAACATATCTCTAGCAAGCATGGTGTGAGACGGTATAGGAAATGGGAAGTACGGAAGTGAAGTACAGAAGAAGTGCAAGAAAAAACAAATGAGTTATCGTTCGGTCAGAGGAAACCGGTCCTGGATAAGTGGATATGCGCTCCCACACAATGCAATGAACCTGGGAATGCCAAAAATTAACCTAAACCCTAAACCCTAGCATTCTCTCTCTAGATAGGCTGGTACAGTCTCTCGCTAGACTGTCCCAATCTCTCTATGATCCAAAATGCCTAGACCCTAAAAATAAACCTATTTGCATGAGGGAATCTCAAAAAACCTGATCTTTGACCCAAAAAAGCACACCTACAACTAAACCCTAATTTTCTTTCTCTACAGAGGCCGCTACAGTCTCTCTCTACCCTGCTCTCTTCTCTCTCATCAATCTGAGCAGCCCTCTCTCTCAAGCTCTACCACAACAAATGTGAAATGAGGGACAAATAGCATTGAGGGGTTTTGGGGGGGAAATTAATTGATTGATTGATTGATTAGATGAACCGTACCACGGTTCAAGGAACCGTGGTACGGTTCCCAGGACCCATGGTTCTGAGAACCGTGGGTTCTATGTTCATGATTCGTTGAAATTTGATTGAAATTTTCAACTTCAAATTTGATGGTCAATCAATCATGAACATCCACATTGGTGAAATAGCTAGCTTCTATAACAATTCTATGAAATCTAGATTGATCGATGGAAGTAACGAATAGCTAATTGATGATACGTTTTCAAATTTCAAGATTATGTTGTGCGCTAGTTGGATTCAATGAATGATTTGTAATCCTTCCAAACCCATTGCAATATATATTATAAATCTCAAGCTTCTTAATCGTGGTATCAAAGATGAATGATCAGATTTGTGCAAGGATTAATGTAACACCCACTTTCAGATTAAATTGAAATTTCACTCCATGAATGATATTATTACTCTATAAATGAGCTATTGTGGCATTGCCATCACTTATTCTATTGCAACTAATGATGCGATGAAAGCTTTTTGGCCTATGGTAGAGGAACACCCACAATATTTCAAAAGTGTCATTTTGAGGTTTCAGACTTGACCTTCTCACAGCCACAAAAGTAACTAGTCCCATTCGTAAACTTCTCATTTTCCAACTTGTCCAACTTCACCTTAAAGCAGTCGATAGAGCAGCAAGACTACAAAGCATTGGAGCTGCCATATCTTTCCTTTCAAGAATTAAGCTTTTACTATGAATTCACAATGCTACCCTGTCAAATTGTGTGACCATGAATACAATGAATTCCACATAGCAAGGAATTGTACAGCAACTAGCTAAAGTTTTGCAAAAATCATAATTGAAAGATAGATTCATAACATCCTTCGGAATAAGAGTCATTCTAACAACCTTTCATGCCACAAAAATCATATATTATAGGGGCATTGCAATACTGGAAAGATTAGTCTCATGTGCTTTGCAAACCTGCACTGATATTACAAGTTCAAATCAATCAACTTTAAATGTAATATTCATCTAAAAATATGCACATAGCACGAATATCATGGACGCATCAATGCCAATCATAACAAGTTTAGAGACTGTCCAACTGGATTCATGAGATAGAAGCTTTTACATCAACTTTTACAACCCCCAAGGTCAATTTTGCCATATCAAGTGTCGCATAAAGCATGAGATTGAATTGCCTCATCACCAAACCATAAAATCCATCAAGACGTACTCATGAACGATGGAGCTATCAACAAGCACACCCAAAAGCTAAAATGAAGACATGGGTCATGCAAGCATCCCATACGACCAGCACCATTCTTCATTCATCACTAACTCAAGCGCGTGACAGGCATAGCACGCGCACATCATTCACCTCTCCATAAGTTGAATATTAAAAGGGAACTGGAGACCTCTTAACCGTGCACAGGTCAAGCCTAATCATGACGTGTGAAAACTCACACATGTGCACAGGTGAAGCTAATCATGACGTGTGAAAACTCACACATGGCATGGATTATCCACAGCTCCATGTCCAAGAATCCATCTTCTAACATGGGGTTGGAACCTTGGGCGAATCGACATGTACCCAATCAGGAACCTAACAATCCAGGCCAATATCAACTGGTAAAGCAGACTTGAGAGTTCTTTATCAAAGAGGGAAAAGTGCTCTGGATGACAATGGGTTCACAAACTCAAATAGTGTCACCCGTTATAAACACCAAGTACAAATGTGAAACTTTTTTTTTTTACATCAGTGGGGATGTACAGTAGTGGATTCATGGGATCTAAGTTCGCCGACTTGGTTGATATTCAGATGGTCAACAAACAAGGTTCAAAAATTCACGTACTCTTAAACTGGACAAAGAACGACATAAATATGATCCATAGAGTACACTACACTAAGGGATGGCTGACTGAGATAAATTAATGCCAATCTCTTCATGCTTGTAAAGTAGGACACTGACAGGCCTATACTAACGGTATTCAAGTTCTACTCCTAGAAACAATATTACTCAAAGACAAGCAAAAAGGAAAGATCTCATCCAAAAAGTCAAAGAAGTTTGGACAAACTAGGAGAAAACACTATTCAGCATATATATATATATATATATATATATATATATATATATTTATATATATATATCATAGGTCCCGCGGTACTGGGTACCGCGGATCCCGGTACCGCGGGACCATACTGGTACCGCGGGACCATACTGGTACCGCGGTACCATGATGGTACCGCGGTACCACAATATAATAATATATTTATTATTTAATATTTTTTTTTAATTTTTTTTTACCTAAACCTACCCGCCCCCCTCGCATTTCCTCTGAAATTTTTTTGAGCGCTCTCCGCCCTGCCATCGCTGCTGGTTTTTCTTGCCTGCCTTTGATTCCTTGCGTCGCCCATCGCCCACGCAACGCCCTGCCTTGCATCTGATTTCCTTTGCCCTGCACTCGCCCATTTTCAGCGTCTCTCCAACAGTGAACCCTGCTGTTTTTTTTCCAGCAATCCATCCCTCATTTCATCTGCAATGGTGCAATCCGACCTTTCCGGTCTGTGGGACGAGGTAGACATTGTCAGGCGGGTTGCCGACAAGGCCAACAAGACCGGTCAGAAGATCGTGCGCTGCCGATACTGTCTCGTCGAGTTTGCTGCATCCCTCACTCGCCTTAAAGGCCATCTGCTCGGTGCACGCGCCAAAAATGGTGCCACCTTGAATGCTGCCCCTTGTGGCAGCATGACCGTCCCCGACAGGCAGCGACTACTGGACACCTACGGGCCGCGGCTCGTGGCAGGGGAGAACACCATTTCGGAGGGCGTTCTCCGATTTTGCACCGCTCCTTATGTGACTAACCCAGAGTTGCTGCCTGCTTGGCTGGCACGCACGAGGAGAGGGAGTGCATCCTCCTCTGGTCCCTTTGCCCCTCAGACAGCTCTGCCTCATGCACCCCCATCTGCTCAGATTCCGGTGGATCCCGTCCCATCGCGTCCGACAGTTGCCACTGCGGTTCCACCACCACCCACTGTTGCTCGCACTCCACCAGTCTACGACTTTCTCATGGACTCTCCGCCACCCGAGCAGGCCCAGGATGGTACTGGGCGGGCCTTCGAGGATGTGGAAGAGATCCCTTCTTCCTTCCCTTCCCATCCGGATGACCTCCTCAGCCAGCAGTTTTCGTACCCCATGCCAGATGTTGCCCCTCCACCAGTGCACCCCACCTATGCTGCTGCACCCATCCCTGCCAGTGCATCCCACTCTCCCCATTCCACGTCTACAGCCGATGCATCCACCAGCGCCCAGCCTGTCGCGTCATCGTCCATTCCCGTCACGGTTGGTGCACCGTGCTGGAGGTCCACCACCCGTCGTCCACCAGGGAGAGCCCTCGTGCAGCAGACCATTCGCGGCGCGCATCAGCCGCACATGGACAGAGAGGCCACACAAGCCGTGGCCAGTCTGGTTTACGAGCTGAACCTGCCCTTTGCCATCACCGACTCTGAGCCCTTCAGAAGGGCCTTCCGCCTTGCACAGTCTGTCAACCCTAGCTGGAGAGTCCCTAGTTCAGAGGTTGTCCGCACACACATGCTGAGGGATAGGGTCGAGTCCTTGTCTAGAGAGATGGAGCCTCTGCGTCGGCACTGGGCCACTTACGGTTGCAGCATCATGTCCGATGGCTGGACTGATGTCAGGAGGAGGCCGATCCTCAACATACTGGTCTCCAGCTGCATGGGCACACAGTTTTTGAGGGCAGTGGATTGCAGCAGGGGGGGGAGAGTCATATCTGCAGAGTTCATGTTTGATGTCATCAGGTCTTCCATCCTAGCCATAGGCCCACAGCATGTCGTCACGGTGGTGACGGACAATGCCACGAACTGCATTCAGATGGGTAAACTGCTAGAGGCCGAGTTCCCTCATATTGTTCATACCCCCTGTGCAGCCCACGGCATAGACCTTTTGATGGGGGACATTGGAGCACTTCCCTGGGTTAGAGCCATCGTCCGGGAGGCCCTCTTCCTGGTGACTTTTGTCACCAAAAAGAGGCGTGTTCTTGCCATGTTCCGGGTGTTTAGCCATCTGGACCTCCGTAAGCCAGCCCCCACGCGCTTTGGATTCGACTTGGTGGTCATCGACCGTTTGATCAGGTGCAGGGCCCAGCTTCTACAGATGGTTGCCAGTGATCTTTGGGGTGCCAGTACATTTCCGCACACTGAGGATGGGGAGCACTTTTCTTCCACGGTGAGGGGAGACCAGTTCTGGAGGGATGCACAGACATTGTCAGGACTGCTTCGACCACTCTACATTGTGCTCCGCATGGCTGACAGCGAGGGGTCGACACTTGGACTGGTGTATGAGCTCATGGACTGGATTGGACAGTTCCTGCAGCTGCCCATCTTGCAGCCAGAGAGGTAAGCGGTACAGTGTTGCAATTGACCTTTATCTTTTCAGTACTTGCTAGTTTGTTTTTCTGTCAATGTTAAGCTTTTTCGTAATGCCCTAAACCACATGCCCCTCACCTGCAGGATGACAGAGCTGAAGTTCATATGGGAGACGCGATGGAACTACTTCCACAGGAGTATCCACAGCGTTGCACACATGCTGCATCCCCTCTTCCTCTCTCCGACACAGATCGCAGACAGGGAGCTCGAGGCCGATTGGCTTCAGTACATTCACAGGGTGGGTCCACACATAGGTTTGGATCCTATCAGGCTCATGGAGGAGCTCGCTGCATTTCGTTTCGGCATGGGCACATTCGGCCACCCGGCTGCCCAGGATCCAGAGAGGAGGCAGCTACCCATTACCTGGTGGACCATGTTCGGTAGCACATACCCATCTATACAGCGTCTTGCACTGCGTGTCCTTTCTCAGGTATGCATCTCATTTTATCCTCCATTTTTTGTGTTTCGTTGAAGTTTCACCTTTGCCACAATGTGCTGAAGTATTTCAATGCACGCACCACAGGACTGTGTTGCCTCTGTGTGTGAGCGTAATTGGAGCACATGGGCACTCATTCACACGAGGAGAAGAAACCGGTTGTCAGTGAGTCAGTTGGAGCGGTTGGTGTTCTGTAGCACCAACGCACGTCTCGCCAGGAGGCTTCCGACCATTACGAGCGCATTGCAGGTGATAAGCTAATCTTTCATAGCATGTTGGTTGACTCCTGGTATGTTGGTTTCATTTCTTGAAAAAGTTGTCTCTCTGACATGCAAATTTTAAGCCTTGCAGACGAAGATATCTGATTTGGAGCGCCAGGTTGACTTGCCTACGGACAGCACCCATCCCATGCCTGCAGATGACCTGGGCACACAGTTGATGGCAGAGAGAGAGAGGGAGCTTGCCGAGATGAGAGAGAGAGAGCTTGGGCTTGAGCACAGAGAGCCCCCATTGTATGAGGCAGATGAGCCAGTGTCAGAGGATGAGCATGATGAGGATGAGCCCATTCGGGTTGTGTTTGCCAGACCAGAGAGGGATGAGGCAGATTATACAGGTATCGCCACTGTACTCGCCTCCTGCACAGCCAGTTCCTCCACCTGCAGCAGCCCCACGGGCACACACTCCACGAGCTCATCCTCCTCGCTCAGTTGCACAGGGAGTTCCCTCTTTTGCTTCCCTATCCCAGCCGGCCTCAGCTTGGGCCCAGCCTAGCCAGCCAGGTGATTTGCATGGGGGTGACGAGGCATTGACAGCTCCTCTTGTCCGCAAGAGACCAGGCAGGCCCAAGGGTGCACCGAACAAGAAAGGCAAGGCACAGAAACTGCCAGGGAGGAGAGGACGACCACGCAGGGCTCCAGGTACAGGTAGAGGTGCAGTATCACAGCCAGTTGGAGCAGGTGTTGTTGGTTTGGCCTGCTTGGGGGCTGATGCGGAGGCTGATTGGGAGGATGAGGATGACGAGTCTTCCCCCTCGGATACACAGCCCATGCCAGTTCCAGACAGGCAGAGATATCGGCTGCGAGAGTCAGCTCGGGGCCCTGAGTTGTCTCCAGAGCATTCGTCTGAGTCAGAGCCAGAGCATTGATTGTGGCTCTATTGTTTTAGTTTCAGTAGTTTGTCTCTAGCAGTCGGTCTACCATTGTACTCAGATGATTTTTCACATTATATACAGTGTTTGGCCTACATTATTTGCTGCACATTGTGCGTATGTCGCTCTGTACATGTGATGCTTTATTTTATGTTGAAGAATTCTATGTGCGTGTGTGAATCCTATTTTCATTTAATTTCGTTTGAAGTGAATGCTAGCTTCACATATATGCACCTACATCATGAGCACAGCAATCACCCCTACACCCCAAACGACATTGAATAAACACATGTAATACATCTGCATTTAAAAAAATTACAAACATTGCATCTTACATGACCAGGCTCGCGTTGCACAAAAAACAACTATGTATATATTCAACCGTTGTATCAGGATAACATCACATATACTGTCATTTTTTTAAGCAGCCATCTAGTTATTTGCTGCACCATAAACTGCCGAAAACTACATAGCAACAGTCCGCCACATACGGGTGGACCTCATCTATTCTAAACATCCCTCACTGATCCTCCACCGACTCCTCGCCCTCGTCTGGTGCATTGTTTTGTCGCTCTTGCTCTGCCTCCCGGTTAGCCCGAGCTGCCTCCTGGTTAGCCCGACGTCTGGCCGCCCTTTCCCTGACCATGATGAGCTGCCGTCGTGTGAAATTCATTCCGATCTGCTCATCCAGATCCAGCTCGACAGCGGGGACAGGATCCACAGCGGGGGCGGGTGGCTCCGGTTCCGGATTTCTCTGTCGAGTCTGTCGCAGCATCTCTCGGATATCTGCCTCTTGCTTCCGATGCCTCTCGTTGTGCCTTCGGATATCTTCCTCAAGCTTTCTCCTGGCTTCGCCCTCGGGCTTCGGTGGTATTCGCTCAGCCATCTCGATCGACCTTCTCCTCACAGCACCCTGATCCTTGAACACCCTCTCACAGCACCCTGGCTCTCAAACAGCCTCTCACAGCCTGTCACCGGCTCTCGCTTGCTCTCTCACTGTCTATCACTAGCCCTCTCACAGCCTCTGAAAATGCCGACCACAATGGCATTGTGAGTGCCTATTTATCCCCACAGCCTGATCGGCCATGTGGATCCCCATCATCCCTCCATGTGCCTCCGTACCTGCCCCCATGTGATGCTCCCCCCTGTGTTGGTCTCCCATTGGGCCCATGGTCTGCTCACCCACAATGCCCATGTGCCTCTGTACTTGCCCCCATGTGATGCTACCCCCCTGTGTTGGTCTCCCATTGGCCCCTCGGTCTGCTCACTCGCAGTGCCCATGTGCCATTGCAACAGTCCCCTGCATCATGTACTGTACCCTCTTTTTTTACACCCAGAACCCCCTCTTTTTACTTTTTTTTGTCCTTTTTTGGTAGTTAATATGCAAAAAAAAATTACTAAAAATATATTAAAAAATAAAAAAAAAATATTAAAAATGGTACCGCCCTGGTACCGCGGATCCCAGGGCGGTACCGTACCGGCGGTACCACTGATATGGTACCGGCGGTACCATACCAACGGTACCAGAGGGTACTATGATATATATATATATATATATATATATATATATATATATATATATATCTAAGGAAGCGGATGGCGGACGCGGACGCGCCAAGGGTGCGACTGCGTCCAGACGCGTCTGATTTTATTTTTTTTTTAGATTTAAAAAAAAAAAAAAATTGCGTCCGTACCCAGGACGTGTGCGTCCAGGGGCGTCCGGACCCCCGGACGCATCTTCTTTTTTTTTTTTCAAAAAAAAAAAAAATAGACGCGTCCGACCCCGCGTCCAGGTCTGGACGTCGGACGCGGGCAAAACGGCCCGAACCCTCATGTCTGATATATATATATATATATATCTAAGGAAGCGGATGGCGGACGCGTGTCCGGACGCGGACGCGCCAGGGGTGCGTCCGCATCCGGAAGCGCCCGATTTTTTTTTTATAATTTTTTTTTTAAAAAAAAAAATTTAAAAAAATTGCGTCAAGACCCCCGGACGCGTGCGTCTGGGGGCGTCCGGACCCCGGACGCATCTGTTTTTTTTTTTTTTTCAAAAAAATAAAAAAAATAGACGCGTCCGACCCTGCGTCCGGGTCCGGACGCCGGACGCGGACGCGCGCAAAACGGCCCGGACCCTCATGTCTGATATATATATATATATATATATATATATATATATATATATATTCATATGGTAAAAAAGAGCAAATTTTGGAATTCCATCAAGGACCACATGAATATGCTCCAAAAAGTACATTATCATAAGTGATAGCCAATAGAGAAGTGTGTGCAACTCCCAAAAGACATTAGGTCTGTCTTCAAGCTAATAACATGTGATTTTCTATAGCCAATAGTAATTGCATTCCAATTGTACTCTTAGTAATGATTTTACACAAAGACGAGTAGATATGTAAGTCACTATCTCATCCAGAAAGCCAAACAGGTTCAGAGACGAGATTAAGGACCTTGAATCAGCCATTGCTTTAGACTAACATTTTGGTTTATTAGGTCATACTATTGCAACAACCAGATTGCATCACTTGTTTCTTGATGAAGGCTAGATTCAACACAGTTATAGCTCTTTTGATGGAAATTAGATTCCACTACAACTGCAATCTAGCTTAACAGACACTCAATTGAGATCCTTGAGACATGTAATTCCTTGTGCCATTTTGAAACATACAGATATTTCCATTTCAATAACTAATATTTGAAGGAATACCTAAACAACCCTCAATATCAATACAAATAATCACAACGATTATTCCAACTTACATGACGTGTCATGAGCAATAGTCTCAGGATCTTCAATATCACGACTGTATTTCCTGCCTTTTGTCTGGCAACATCCCAAAAGAAAGTCCAGCATATGATGAAATCCCAATGAAACATGATCCAAACACTGCCACATTCTCCTTTCAAAATTTTGCTTGCTCCAACCCTGCAAAAAGTGGATAGTGAAAACAATGCCTTTTTTGGACCAGGTCTAAAATAACTTGATACAATTATGGGCAAACATCAGAACAGATTACACATATGGCAAAGACTGCAATTGCACTGATCAATCAAAATCATTAGTAGATAGTAACATGATGGCAATCACAAGTTATATGAAGTACCTAAGCCCAAGCTGTGCTAAATTGATCTATATTACTCGAAGTAGTCTTCGACCATCGACCAACTACAATGAGGTTGTGGACCTTTATTTATAGTGTAATAGGGCCCCACACTCGGGTTAAAGTTTGTGCCCCTGAAGTGATAGCATGGACGCACAGCCCCAAGAGTTGCAAATAAACTCTCCCTCCACAAAAAGACAGTGTTCCAACTATCCATACACAAAAATGCTGAAACTGCAAACTGCAATCGCTGATGCAGGCTGCAGCAAACTAGAAAATGTCAATGTCATACCGTAAAAACAATATGGCAAGCAAAATTCTGTCCAATGAATTGCTCACATCCATTTTTGTACATTTTGACTATCCAGGTGTGTCTGTTGTACACCTTTCCATGTTATCAAGTATTTTAGAAATTTCTGGAACGACATCTCAAATTCCAGTACTTTCTCACATCCATAGTCTGCAAAATCTACCTCTTCCAAGTTGACCTAACCATCCCATCTCGTCAGAAATGTCTAAGCTTACTTGCATGAACGTTAAGGAGTGTGTGATAAGCAAAGATCGTAAGCGTCTTCTCCTTATCTTCCAAGGAACATAGTAGTAGGGCAATAACTTTGGATAATTACCAATATGTATGTCATGAGAGTTCTTTGGCACCAAAAGAGAAACATTATCCCCACTTTGAAATTACAAGGGAAGCCTGTATTGATTTCCGACGTCCATAGTCCCTAGCCTGGAGTCCTGGGTTCACCTTGGTCCTCATGTTATTGGAAACAAGCAATGTTTTGCACTGTTATTATTGCAGTAGAACGGTACTTGAGAGTATTGGCATTAGTTGAGATTATGAAGCCCATGAACACTTTTCTTATTTCAGAGCCCAATTCTTACTTTTACTTCAGCAGCTGGCCCTTCTAGAAACTCACAAAGAAGGTTCTAGGAACTTGCAGGCTGCTCTATTGCAATTTATGGCTAAATTACTAGTTAGGAGTGCTCAGTGTACTAATCATAGTAGTGCTCACACATACAACTAAGAACTGATTAAGCAAAATACTAAATCTTAGATTCATGAGAATAGAGCTGAAACTCGCTATTGACGCCAACCATGGAGGTGGGCATTGATCCTTCTTATATACACTTTGCCTAGATCTATCTCAAGTAAAAGCAAACATCAATTCCTAACACTCCCCCTTAATGTTTACTTTGTTATCTATGTAAACTTCTCAAATTTATTTTTAACAAGTCCTTTAGTAAAAATATCTGCAACTTGCTCTTCCATTGGACAATAGATAAGCTCAACTTCAAGACTCTGAAGTTTCTCTCTATACTTCAATATGCTTTGTCCTGCTGTGAAAAATCAGATTCTATGCCAACTTGATGCAACTATGGTTATCACACTGAAGTACTATAGATGTTTCTTGTAGTATATACCATATGAAGACCATGTAGAATCCTTCGTAACTAAATTGCCTCAATAGTGGCTAGATACTCGGCCTCTGTAGACGATAATACAATGGTCGGCTACTTCTTTGAACTCTAATATATTGAGCCTGATTTTCGGTTAAAGACATCCCATGATCTTCGATCTTCTGCATCTCCAACCCAATCTGCATCTACATATCCTCATAACTGCAAAACGTCTTGACTTGACTAACCATACTTGCAGCATAAGCAATATCTGGTCGTGTAGCATTGACTAAAGGAACAGCCAACCTTCAAGACATATCCAATCTCCAACTAGAGTTCTCCATAATCTCAATATCTCCAACTCAAATCATCACAAAAAATTTCATTTCTCTTTAAGAAGGCTCTCTCATGTTCTCAGTAGACTGCGCTGCCAAGTAAGATTTGGCTCAGTGTCAGGCTTACTATGAGCTCAAATTAGTCCCCAGAAATGTGTACGAGGAATATTCAGGGACAAATAAGGCTTTGTCAAACTGCACACCTGAGGGAGAGGAGAATGGCAATACAACAACATAATGTTTCACTACAATAATAGGACTAGGAACTTTGCAGTATCAAACTGATGAACTTCTAATTAACGAGGAAACTTTCTCCAACCACTATAAGTTGCCCCTTGAGATCTTTAACTCATGTAAAGTAATCCGTCGCTGATTCTCCTGTATCCATTTTCAAAGTATGTAGCTTATTAGTTAAAAACAAGACCGTTGATTGATTTACATTCTCATACAAATTTTTGAGAATATCCCAAGCTTCCTTGGGTCCAGCAGCATCTCTGATATGAGGTATAATCATATCTTTAACTGATAAGTTAATGATATGATGTGCTTTTCTTCTCCACTTTAGATACTCTCTCAACTCCCTATCATTTTTTGGAGGTATCTCAGTACCTATAACCATATCCCAATATCCTCAATCCATGAGAATATTTTGCATCTTGAATTTCCAGATGCTAAAATTCGTACCATCAAGCTTACTAGCCTCTGATAATACCGCATCATTCAACGTGCAATTGTATGACACTAATGATTCAATGATATTTTTGTTCGTTTCGCAAAATCTTGTCGTTCAAAAAAAAAATGCCGATTCCAGAAAATCTGTCAATCCTTCAAAAAATTTGCCGGTTCCACAAAATCTTGTTGGTTCTTCAGAATTTTGGGAGTTCCACAAAATTTGTTAGTTTTCCAAAGTTGTTGGTTCCACAAAATTTATCTTTCAAAAAATTTGATCACCTTTCATAAGTAGCCATCTTCGAACCTTCCTTTATCCTTTTTGTTCATGATCTCCAATTAGTGTAGCAGGCTACTGAGATGCAAAATACTTTTCAGCAAAGCTTGATCTCCCTCTTGCATGTGATTTACTTCCTCTTTATTCAATTTTCTTTGCTTCCATTTACAAGCGATTTTTAGTTACCTTTGATGCTATTTGATGTATAACAGCAGTAAAAACCTGCAATGATGATGATCAATCCTTGTCCCGACTTGTTACTGCAGCACAACTATGAATGAATACGCAATTTGATCTCCAGAGCAGTTCTTCTCCAAACAACTTCTGAACTGAAAGGTAACAGTTGTACTGAAAATTTCAGATGCCATGGAGGTCGGTGCTGGTCCTTATATGAAAATTACCTAGATCTATCTCAAGTAAAATCTATACTAAAGCAAAAAGCAAATTCCTAAAACTGGTGTCTCTATTAGGTAGAAGTTCCAACTAATTACTAAGTCAAAATCTGAGCCCAATCATAGCTCTTCAGCACCCTCCTACGTGCATAGATTTCAACTAAACTAAGAACTATACAAAATAGTATTGGCCCCTAAAATAGCACACAGGCATGGCCTAGTAACATAAGGGGTACAAAATTAACATTAATTCCTAACAGATTTGGAATTCATGCCTGGGGGTCTAAGCCCTATAAATAGGTGCTGCAACCTGGTCTGGCAGATTATATTTTGATTCTCTTGAGTTGTGTGTGGAAGACTCATCAACTCTTCCTTGTAAGGGACTAATGGCAGTTGTTAATGTTCACACACTATGCTTTGTTGGAAATTTCTAATCAATTCTCTCTCGGTGTCCATTTGCGTGCCATTGAAGGTCCATCCTGGCTAGTGGTCCACCGTATTATCTTCAAAGGGGGTTTCTGCTACCTGACATGAGGATTGTATTTTCTGCTCCACCAATTTACTTGACCTCTCACTAGGGGCCATAACATTCACTGGTGATTGACTACACAAGCTTTTGTTGCCACGATCAGCTTCCTTTCCAGCGAGCAGCGGACACTTACCATCTGAGCTATCTGCTATCTTGCATCAAATAACAGAGAGCAGTTTGCTTTACCAGTAGTCATCATTGGTTAACGTTTTGATCGGCAATCTAAAATGAGGTTTCCTATTGTCCAACAATCAGTTGTCAAACCCATAATCTAAAAGTGATTGATTCATCCACTTGTAGGCATTGAAATCCAATACTATTTTTGCACTTCATTCCAGTTTTTGGGTTATCTTGTTGGCCATAACTAGCAATCAGAAATACGATAATAAAAAAATAAGGCCCAGTTTTCAACATAATACACCCTGAACTAGCAATTTGTGCTACAACGCATGTTACTACCTCAACCAGCATTTTGAATTTTGCCTGAATTTTGTCAAGTTGCTGGTACGATACAGCTAACTAGGTACCTCCATACGTAAGCTGAAGTAATAGTCAACCAGCTTATCCAAGTAGCAAGTTTAGCAATCAGTATGCCACTATCAGCTCCCTATGCAATTAAGGTGTTTTTTATGTAGAGCATGCCAACTCATGAACTGCATGCAACTGTGGCTTGACAGAGACCTTCAAATGTTGAAGACTGAAGAACACTGGCACCATCATGCACGAAAATTATATCAAGGCTTTCGTTGTCAGATTCCCAAGCAGGATCTTTGTAGTAAATAAGCTCATAAGGAACCAGAATTCAAGTATAGGTTTTGTAATCTATTGATTGAGCTTCCTACAATTTTCCTCCCTATTTGAACATAAGTTGCATTGTTAACAAATTAACTTAGTGACCAAAAACCTGAGGGCTACCTTGCAACGTAACTGGGGATTAGCATCATAGTCTCCAAATGACAGCAAGCACCAGAAAGTTGTGGATCATTTCCCTGCGTTTGTGTCCAACATTTGTTGTGCCGACAAAGACTTTCTTCGATAGAGAAGACGCTTTTCTTAAGAATCTGTAGAAGAATTATAACTGTCAGATAAAAGAAAACAGCAGCTAGATTTGCAACATCAAATTCAAAAAAAAAAAATGTGATCGTAAGTCAATTCAGCTGTTTCTTATAACAAAATAAAACGGAAGAAAAAAAAATCCAAGTCGATATTTTAGCAGTAGCAGCTTCATCAAAAACAATGTGGAAGATGTTAAATAACCTCACAAGAAGCAGTACTCAGCAAACACACTGAAGTTTAATGTTGAATCAATGCCTATAAGCTACCAGCCAAACACTGAGACCAATAATTCTGAAGGTGCCAACTCATGAAAAAGTTTACTAATGACCATCCATACCAATGCAGTCAAAAACTGCAACCCTTCTATGCCAGCAGACAGCTCACCAAAAATTCTGAAGGTGCCAACTCATGGAAAAGTTTACTAATGACCATCCATACCAATACAGTCAAACACTGCAAACCCTTCTATGCCAGCAGACAGCTCAATGAATGCGGGTCATAAAAAGAACCATAAAGCGCATGCAGCGAAATTAGTATTGCTTGATCATGATCGTCTACTTTGTTACCAAGAAAATCTCATTTAAAAGTGTCAAATGTTTTATGTCTCAAGAGAGAATTAGCAGCTCGCGTCTAGAATATGTTTCCTGATTCCTTTGTAAGTGTGCTCTATTTCATATAGATTTCTTGTTACTAATATGCTTTCTTGCATACTCAGAAAGATTCTACAATAGTACTTTCCCCATCCCTGTAAGCAACCCAAGAACTCTTAATTAGAAACCATTCCAGGACAGGAGGTCCAAGTTTCCAAGACAGAAATCTTGGCCAATGACTATAATAAGGTAAGAGCTTCCAACATTGACAATCTTAGATGGACCATAATAGTAGAAAATAGAACATTCTTCATTGTTTTGAATTCATTTAAAATCTAGACATCTCAAACGTGAGTCAAAAGTCAATTTTTCAAACTAATTTAGTCACTTTGGCCCAAAGGAGCCCAAAAGTGGGCAGATGGGTCCAGGGGGCCGACTGGCCGCACTTCTTAAGGAGTATTCGGTGCATGTATATTGGTGGTTGTACACTGTAACTTAAAAAAGCAGTTCAGAAATACGCCAGCCTGGACAGAATTGGAGAATCGGATTTAGGATTTTGATAGCTTCTTTTATTTGGTATAAGAAAATTGATTGTAGACAGATCAGGTGCTCTATCATTTAAAACCACTCTCTGATTTACAGTCAATTTCAGTCGTTTGGAATGAGATAGAATGTGATTATGGATGAATACAATCTGATTTCTTATGAATTGGCCTAAACCCTAAGTCCTATCCAAATCGGAATCGCGGTTCAAATCTCAATGAAGGATAGAATAGGGAACTATGATTAGAAAGATCAGGTAAGAGAGGCTGATTGTAAAAGAGGTACTGACTGGTACTGACAAAGCTCTTGTATATGGTGTTCTATGTAACATAATCAACGAAGAAAAAAAAGAGTTAACGGAACTTTTTAGATGAAATTGTTAATGTATTTCCTTGATAATTTACCTAGCGGATTACCACCTAGTAGGTAGGTGGATCATAGAAAACATCTAGTGCCATGAACGTGTACCTATACGTTAACCTCCCTACCAATTATGTCATGAAGAGGAGGTATAGAGAGGTAGTTGGTGATTATTTTGATATTGGTTCCATTATTCTATCAAGAGCCCTATTTATACACTATTTTGTATTTTGTAGAGGTTTCACAAGAGTAAGTTGTGGACATTCTGATATCTTGTAAGTCTTTTATTGGATGAGTCAGGATGACATCCACCCTAACCTATTTTGATAACCTTTAAGGTCCTCTAAGGGCCTCCAAAGGAAAACTACCATTTATCCACCACTTGGTTGATACTAATGCTCTAAAGTCCTTTGTAAAAGGCATTATTGCAATTCCTTCTACAAAATCTTCGACTACTCTCTTAGCGAAGTTCATATAATACTCGTACTTTGAGATGAAGTGACTCATCATCTACTATCTACCTTTCTCTCATGTAATGCTACACCTATGATTTTATTCATAACATGCTAGTTAAAGGGCTTGTGGAGACTACATTCTTTAGCAATTCAGCTACACATATTTCTATCAGTAATGGTCATCATCTTCAAAAGAATTGACTTTCCATCTCATCAACGATTGCTATCATCATCATCTATCACCATCAACAGTTGACCTCCTTCAACTAGTGATTGTACCACTCTAGCATATACAGCTCTTTTTCCATCACCCGCTGCAAAGGGAGCCATATTTTGTTGAAAGATTCCACTTCTAGTTGCCAGGTGTCAAACATTAAGTTTCTAGTTTTTATCTTCTCCATTGATAACATCTCCAACCAACTTGATCAGCTATAATAAATCTTCCTCCTTCGATTAGAATTACTTCCATTCTAGTGGTTACTTTCAAGGACAAGTTTTGAAGTGAGATATTTTTCCAGTTATTTGAAGTTACAGTCTAATTAAATGGCAATTTCTCTAGTGATTAGCTATTTTCTATGAACAATTGATATTTTTCTAAAAATAAACCCTCTTTTCATTAGTAGTTGACTTTTCAAGAGCTAGTGCTACGCCTAGACTGATTCACATGTACACACACACACACACACATAGGTTATGATTAGGATAATATAGTCATGTTATGTCTAGGACGAAACCCAACACAACAAAGTAGATGTCCAATTTTCAACCCTATGGAGACCGACTACAAAGTCTTAGACCACCAACTTCACCATGGATAGCTTGGACCAAACGCTACGACAATGGCATCCCTACTCATGTCATCGACGACCCAGAGAAGTTGCAAGTCAAATGCAAAAGCATATGTCCACATTAGAGTTTAAGTTTCTATTCTTCGGAGGTGAAGGGTGAACTCAGTCATGATGAAGGATAGCACTAGAAAGCAAAGCCAATCAAATAAATTATCTACTACCTCATGGAAAAGGTAAGGAGAATTTACATTTCATCACTTTAGCTTCCTCAAAACCTGGGCAAAAATGCACCACTAAAGATAAACTAAGCACAAACCAACAGCTCAACGGTCTTAAACCCCATGGAGTCCAACCACAAAGTCTTAAGAGCATCAATTTCATCAGCCGCAGCATGGATAAATGCTATGGCATCCCTACTTACGTCATTTGCTCAAATCCATTTATCTACCACAAGTTCCTCTCATCTTTCAAAAAATACATTGTTTTGATGAGATATTGCTACATCAAATCATTCTACAAGCTCATACCCACCATCTTCCTCACCAACAAGTGTTTTTGGTAAGTGTATTTCATTTCATCAGATGGAGGGATTACTTAGTACTCTCGTGGAGTACCATTGAGTGATTTTCATCACTTTACCCAGTCAAATATAGATGATCCGAGGGACATAAAGCCGCCACCAAGTGATTCTCTCCAGCTATATCCTTTTGCAATGGTCATTGAGGTCCAAATTTCCAAACTACAACACTTGCGTTAAAAATTACATGATAAGGGGAGGATAGCTAAGGAGCTAAGCCATTGATGTTATGATACCATTAGTCTTAACTCCAATGAGCACAATGTTGAAATTGAATTTCGCTTAATGAGTCCATGAGATGGACCAAAACTCTAAATGCTAGGTTGCATTTGGCTCTAAAGCGTCTATCTCTATCATATGCATCCAATCCCAAATTCCTATCTAAGCAAATATCACAAAAAGAAAAGTCTGGGAAAATAAGTCGAAAGTATTTAAGTAAAGGAATTGAGATCAACATATGTTTTTTAATAAGATATGTAGCATCTTGTGCATATCTTTCTAGTAAGTAATCAAAAAAGCTTAGAAAGTTTTTACGGAACACGCCTCTTCCATGGATGATGGATTCACCTTTCCTTTCCAGCTTCATGGAAGATCGATATGGTTCTAGACGAAGTAATATCTTTATTGATACTCTTTCTTAAGGGCCAATGGCTCAAACACAAATGAGTTAACATGATTAAATATCAAAATTGTGAGAACATGAACACCAAAATGAATCCCTCAATCTAAGTTTGAAAGTAGTTGAAGCAAAAAACACGAAGATTCAAATGCTTGGTAAATATACTTCTAGCAAGCTCTTAGATTTACAAGCAAGAAGTGTCTTTCAAAACTCCAATTTTTCTAGAAGTCAAAAAAATTGTTGTCCCAGCTTTCCCATGTGAAAAACAGCTAACAAGGGTGGCTTCTGAACATTTCCATGACAACCAAAAAAGCAATAAACTCCTAGTCCATGGAATGCCGAGAATGGCTCTCTTAGGAAGAATTATGCTAGACAATAGTATGATGCTACAAAAAAGTCCAAAAATATCTTAGATTCATGAGATTAGATATCACATAAGGATGGCATTAAAGAGAAGAAAACACAGCCATCAAGTCATAAATCTAAATACCTCCAAATAAAGATTACATAAACATCTTAAAATATACCCCTTCAAACGAGCTACAAGTCTACAAGGAACAGTAACCAAAAGAGCCTTGAAATTCAAGCGACTAATGCATGTAGGCATGGACTTGAACACCTTCAGTAGGACACATGCAGATATTCAAACATACCTATAGAATGTAGGCTACACGTCTACTAGCATATTCTCCTTTTTTGTTCGTGCAAAACATTTGATTGAGCCATATGTATAATCAAGGCGTCGATAAAAAAACACCATGTGCATTTCAATTCTCCATTGTATGCCAACAACCAAGAGAATAACGGTGTATTAAGCATCCCCTGGCAATGTGCAAAAGAAAAAATCATATACTTAGGCAAGCAAAAAAAAAAACTTTTGCAATTTATGTTCAATAAAATGAAAACATAAAGTAGTTTTTACAATCCATTGTTGCAATCCTTTACAAGATACTATATGATGTTGATTTGTAATTTGAAAATGAAAATTTATGTTTTTGATGCTTACTCCAAAAGATAATATGTAGCCTACATATGGTGCTCAACAAGATGAAATTAATTGATAATAACCTTTTTGAGCCCTTTCCAAAGTATACCCATTCATTACTCCATATCTCTTTAAGTGACCATTCTTGATTCATTTCATCCAATCTCACAGATTGGCCTGGAATAAAAGTGAGGGGGGCTAGTACATGGCCATACTTTCATATGTGAATCTTTCAAAAACAAGGCCCCATTTTGGCTTGTTCATTTCAACATCTACCATATTTGCATTAACATGTTGAAACATCGAGAACGTTTTAAAAATAATTGAAGCATCCACTTTTCATACTTTTTTTTGGCTCCACTTTTCCCCAACAAAAGGGCCAAAAGAATCCGAAAGTGGGCCAAAAAGCACATCTGGCCCTTATTTTTTTAAAATTGCCCTAATCCCATCCAGAAAACATTGCTGATTACTTCTGTGATTGTGCCATGCACTTAAATTGCTCTACACAGTACATGACGACAGTAGATTTTTCTTCATGTTGGCAATTGTGCGATGGGAACTGCTTTCATAAAAAAGGAGTAATAATGTGGGCATTCTCACAAAAACACATTGTTTTGTCCACTCCAGCCCCTTTTGCCATTCAACTGTTTTCTTCTCTTGAATGTCCTCATTTGTGTTACGGATTGGAGTTGAACTCCCGAAGTCAAGGTAAGGAAGGAAGCCAGGCTTTCACCAACACGCCACTTATTGAAGGACCATTCAACTGTTTCTCAAAAAACGAATCTCGTTAAAATTTAGCTTATGTGTGGTATAAACTCAGGGTGGGATTTATCACATAGGTTTCAAAAATGCTGCGAAACTGTGATAATTTCTCCATTGATAGTGTTTCAGGAAGCATGTATTAAGCCATTAAGATCTAAATCGTAAATTCCAGGTACACGAGTCACGACAGTGCAGCAAGCCATGACAACCATTCATTTAAGTTTTCCAACATGAGAAATAAACACACAGAAAGCATCTTCAGAAATGTAATTACCAATTATCCAAGCACGCATGATTCGACTTCCGCCCTGAGTCGAGGAAAAATAAAACCACATCGTCTGATAAAATATGCAAGTGTAAGTGCAAGGGTAGGTTTTGGCGCTTGAAGTCAGATGCATCCTAATCAGATACGTTCTCCACAGAGGCTCCTGCAAAAATCTTCCATGCCAATCTTCCCCTAGCTTCTGCTAACGGATGGCTCCCATTCCCACAAAGGCAGAACACAGGCTGGCTCCAGAAACAGAAAGCATAAAATAAAATCGCTGAAAAACAAGAAAGCTGAGGGGGTTTTTTACGCTGTTTAGCAGCGACTCAGAGGTGAATCCAGCAACAGAAGCAATCGCTCTTCTGTTTTCTGTGATCTTTGTGTCTAGAGCAGCAGCAGCTCATGCTCACGTAAGCCATTGCTACCGCTCTCGCGCATCGAGGCACGTCTGCCCTGCCCTGCCCTGCCCTCCCCCCCCCCTCTCTCTCTCTCTCTCTCTCTCTCTCTCTCTCTCGCTTGCTCGCTCCTCTGCTGCCACATGACGGTGGTCACCTCCGGTGGCAGAACTAGGTGCATAGGCCTAGTTGCCACATGGGCTTACGTGGCGACAGCATGCTGCCGCGGCCTAGAATGCTCTAAATAATAAATACAGGGGAGTGAGAGGCCCAAGGGGGGCCAGGGGGGTCTTCCCAACATGTGGCGGTTGTCCTGGGTACATCTCTCTGCCTCCCCTTTCCAGGCCCAGGCTTTCAAAAGTAAAGGGGTAGTACACAATCAACCAGGTACATGATAACAAACTCCGACCCAGTCCAACTAACATCCATGAGACTTAAGCATCATATTCATGTCAACCCCGATTATGCACCGCAACCAAGGGTGCAAACAAGGCCCTGCTCTCACCCACCAATGCATCCAACTGTGTCAAAACCTTGTAATTTGTTGATCATCAAATAGTATTGTCCACTGTTGAATCAAGTGGGACCCTTCGTGCAACCTCAAATTTACCATATAGAATATGATCTTATTAGCATACCCTTCTGATGGGAGAGATCCATCTTGTACTTGTAGGGATTTTTCATGTACTTCTTATGACTAGCTCAGTAACTAGCTATTTGAGTATAAGCACGAGTACATTGTATAGAATCTCCTACTGACTGCGGGACAAGAAGCCTTCTTTATTCATGTACTTGGTACTATTTGTTTCTATTTGTCCTCATTGTGTGGCTACTCTCTCTATTATGACTTCAAGAAAAGGAAATATAGTCCGAACCAACTCATATTCATTGGAGGATTGGTAGGTACTATACCGGGTACCAAATGAGTAAGACAAATGCTACACTTAATACTAATTTGCATTGGTTGCTTCAGGCTACAATAAGTCATAAAACCTCATAAATATTTGCATGTGCTACGAATGGCTACAATAAGGCATAAACATCATCAAATATTTGCATGTGCTACCTATAGGACATACCCTCCCACATGTCTATGTCCCAAACACTATGGACTCAATTGCATAAATGATTGATGGAACAACCAATTCCAAATAAAAACTCAGATGACCTGGTTCTTGGCAGGGAACCATTCAATCCAACTAGCTCCACTACGTAATTGCATTTTAATTTTTTGGTTTTCTCTTTCTTGTCCAAAATAGATGGTCGCATGCTAGCGGCACGTGACATCATTAACTTGTCGATGATGTGGCACCCTCTATTGAGAGACCCAAAAAAAAATGAGGACCTTGCTCTCTAAATGTTGGGAGCCACCAAACCATGGTCCCATCTCTTTGTCAAAAAAAAAATCAAAATGTGGGCCTTTTGCTCCAGTACGTAGTTACAACTGCACAAGGAAGAAAACTTGGTCGACAAGCTCATTGTCCCAAGGATGCTACACCACCACACATGTGAGGTGATTATAACTTTTTTTAGTTTTCATGTTTAAATATTAGTTTATATAAGCTTTGGAACTATTCCCAAGTTTTATGATTCAAAATTAATTTATACATTGATAGATTCCAAAAGTGCCACACAATATCAGCTCATCAAAGCCCCCATGCAAAGTATGCTCTTTCAAATATAATATTCCTACCAAATTTGGCAAGTAGGGCTACCAAGGCAAACAAAGCAATGACTCGGATCATTTTTTAGTACTATGTTTTAGTGTGCATAATAAAGTATTACTACTATCATTAAAAAAAAAAATTGAGGTGCATCACACATGGTCGATAAAGTGCCACTCTCTAAGAAACCGAATCTTCATTGTTCCCAAATGGTGATTTCTGCATACTTCAAAAGATGTTAGGTTTTTGATAAATTCATGCTTGATTTTCTTAATGGGACTTGTTTTCCGCGTACAAGGGATATAAGCATCTATAAAATTTGTGACATATCCAGTGACTCCTACTTGAAGGGACAAACCTCCTATGCCCATTACTTTGATAGAGACAATCATGCATAACACTCACATTTTGGATGATCGTGTTGATGCCATTGTCATGTATAGATGACAAGTTTGCACACTTTCATTACCAACAAAAGGAAAATGGTGAGGAAGCTACGAAATGTTGGAGGAATGAGGTTGGGTGGGATGTTGAATGCTTAAGTAAACATGCCCTCCAAACAAGCCTCATAAGCCATATGTGTTCTTACAAGAATTCATGCTCCACAGGCTAAGTAAAACATGTAGCTTTCTGGAATAAAAACATTTTGCAGCCAGTCAAATAGACTAGTCCTCACCGTTGAAGAAAAGTTTGAACAAATGTGTGAATGTTGCCTAAAATGCAGCATCCACTACTCAACCATTTCCCTATCAATGGCAAAAGATTTTATGGTCTCTCTTTTTTTCACTGCCCTTTTGAGCTTGTTGTCGTGGATTAGATATTCCCATTGGCAAGGTAAAGGCCACAACCTATCCATCCGTGAGTATACTAGTGTAGTAAGGGATCGATCTTTTAGGGGAGAAGAAACTACAAAGCAAAATTCTAATAACCCACATTAAGAGAAGAGGAAGTTGTCACTGGCCTACCTCTACCAAAGTCTTCACAAATCTATCGGAGGATTAAAATGGTAAAACGATCCTAGAAAATCCAACTAAATTACTACAAGCTCAAGTGAATGGATTTTCTTCCTTCTAACATCTATTATTGGCCATTTAATATCAAGAACTACATCAAGGTTGGAGAGTAGGTCAAAGAGTAGACACTTAAGCCTAGCAGGAAAGAACGGAAGAGAAAGACAAATTGGTAGAAAGATAGAATCCGCATTCTGCAAGTTAAAAGTCTTGCTGGACATTAGCACATGAACAACAACATCATTAAAATGAAGAGGAGAGGGAAAGAGCAAGTGAACGTCGTCAACTACGCCAAAGTGAAGGAGAAAACAATTATTGGCAAGCTCCTCGAAGCCAAAAAAGAATTTAAAGCAGGACAAAATGAGTAGGTTAATAAACTCTTAGACGAGGAGTAGATCAAGTTGCAAATCACCAAAGAAGAGAGCTAGTGAAGATTGAAATAAAAAAACTTGAAATGCATTGAGAGTGTCAATGTAAAAAAGAAAGGAATAAAAAGAAGACGGAGGCCATCAAATAGATGTTTTCGGACATATTGTTCATCTGTATCTCTAATTGGTGATGAAAGTGACATGAACACAATGAAAACACCCCAGTTCCTACCTTGTAGCGCATGTTTGATATAAAGCTCTGGACAATATATGGTGATTTGAGAAAATCTCGAACTTTATCCAATTTTTTATTAAAGTGTACTATCCATAGGTGTGTGGTTTTGGACCCATTGGTCAAATGCAAGTCAACAAGTTTTTCAGTAAAGTTGTTAATATACAATGTAATTGTGTATGAAACCCATTTTAGTCATAGTTTGCATCTTTGGACTTTGGAGGTTATGGAAGATTAAGCTATAGAACCAATAGTTATAGCCTACTTTCAGAATAGGTACAAAATGTGAAATTCCTAGTGTACATGCAATGATTTTATCATAACCATTGTCCTTTTGTTTTCTTGCCTGTATGTAGGGTTTGATGATCAAATTTCAACACTCTATAATATTTTGGTTGATCTATTGTGTTTGTTAGAGCGTGTGAAGTCAATAATTCAATGCATGTTTGTCTCATTTTCCTAATTTTGTATATTTTATATTGAAAGTGAGGTTTTTGCCTACAATTGTGGATTTTAGCACTGAATATTTATATTAAATGTAAGTGATACCAACATCACATTATTTGGATATAAATAAATGGAGAAAGAGTGGGTGAGAGAGTGGAAAATAGGAGATACCAAGAGAAATGTCTTTATGTATATGTAGGTGAAGATAAATTGTTAGGAAAAGAAACACATGAAGAGGTTGTGGTAGATTGAATGGCATTCCACAATTCATAGGCATTAAGGTCCCATATTTATTATCATGTCATAAGATATTCACCCTTCTTTGAAAAAAACATTCTTCTACCTCGCCAAAAGATAAAGAAACTCTTAATATTGGAAAATATATGGATAAATAGACAACTTTTGCTTCATCATGCATACCAATAAGAGTGGATGCACATATAGTTTTTACTTCATCTTGCATATTGATGATAGTGGTGAGTACCATAGTCTTTACTCTTTAGGTTAAATAACTTTCAAGGTATCGATATTCCAAGGCCTTTGGATATTACCATAGTTTTCACTTCATCATGGATACTAATAAGAGTGGATAAATGTATAGTTTTTGCTTCATGCCACATATTGATAATAGTGGTGAGTATCGTAGTCTTCATTCTCTAGGGTAACAATTCTCAAGATATTAATTTACATGTCCTTAGGGGGGTATAAAAGAAGACTAGGCGTTTGTTGATGAAACTATTTTGGAAAGTAAAATCTACATTCCTCTTTTTCAATGAATAATTCCATTCTTCTGATGTGGAGGAGTGGTTAAGTTTCTACAAAGACTAATTTTGTTGTCACATACAAGACATGATCGCGATGAGGTTTTGTTTACTGCATCATATTTTGTTAAACTTGATAAATTTTAGTGGAAAAACTTCAAGGCCTTTGTACGCTGAGATTCATATGGGTCTCAAGAGTTTTGTGCTAGGATTCATAGTCAAACAGATTTTAAAAGATGGCATTTACCACACCAAACAACTTTGATAACTATTTACAATTTGATAATTTTACAATTGGTTATAGTGTTGTGGTTTGAGTAGGTATCTCATGTTTAACATTACAATTATAGACTTTGACAATAGATCAAGAATGATGTGGATATGTCTTTACGACCACATCTATCATATCACACAATAATGCAACATGCACCATCCCACAAAAGAGAGAGAGAGAGAGAGAGAGAGAGAGAGAGAGAGAGAGAGAGAGAGAGAGAGAGAGAGAGAGAGAGAGAGAGAGAGAGAGAGAGAGAGAGAGAGAGAGAGAGATTACCTACTTACATGATTAGGAGCAGGGCTCCTCCCAAGAGTAAGTGAGGTGTGATAGTGGGGTGGAATATATAGCCATGCAACTAAAACAAGTCTTCTAGTCTCTTTTTGCATGCATGCACATTCATTCTCATTTAGCCACTTGTCATGTTCTCAAACATGTATTTCTAATCTTAAATGGCCTATGGTTTCTAATTTATTTTGTAATTAGTTGAATTCTTGCCCATGTAGGGATCTCACTAAGCCACTTTGGCTTGTTCTTATGTATTTGTTAGCTTTAACAAAAACCATGTCAAATGAATTTCAATACCCCCCCCCCCCCCCCCCCCCCCCCACACACACACACACACACACATTAACATGAACAATGTTAACTCTTTTTGGGTATTCCATGTCTCCATATTGTGTCATTTTCTTGATTGCATGAACTTCATCGTTGAGCTACTAAGGATTTGTCCATCTCCCCATTACAAGGTTTATGTAGTGGGCATTTCCTATCCACCCTCAACCCTAGATCCAAGCACACAAGCATCAAGGAGATGAAGAGGATTAACTAGTTATCATGCGAAGATTCGTTCCCATGAGAGCGATAACATATTTGATAATCCAACAAATGCATATGATTCATATCTAACACTAAGATCCATTAACACTAAGCATTAAAACTACATCCATTAACACTAAACATTAACACTACATCCATTGACACTAGATTCACAACAATGATAAAGACTTACTCTTCTCTCTCCCCCTTTCTCTCTCACAAAAAGCATAAGAATGATCAATCCCAACAAGCATCAAATCCAACAATCAATTCATACAAAGAAAGCATGAGAGTTAGAGGAGGAAAGATGGAGAGCAAGGACATTCCATATCCATTCCATAAGAGGGCCAACCTACTTGTATTGAAATGAAGAGAATATGTACAAATGATTCGAAATTACCACTATATATAGTGGATTTTAGGGCTTTGGCCTCAAATCCTATTGGCCAATTTCTACCTCCCTAACTATTTGAATTTGAAATTTAGAAATTGGTGGGAACCTTTTTTATTCACTAACTTGACTCTTAAGCCCTACAACATTTAAAGTCCCGCAAAAGGGCCTAAAGTCCTTTTTATTAATTTTTAACTAATCAATTCACATTTGATCATCAGGTTGGACTTACACACACAGGGTGCCAAATCTCTCTCACTTATTAACTATGGTTAGGGTTCCTTGGATATCCGCAAACCCTCCAACAGTATCCCCCACCAAACTTGGTGGCGGTCCCATGACACCTTGTGAAATTTATTACTTTGGGCTACCCTTTATTAAATGGTATTGTACTTTTTCCATGAACTCCAGGCACTCCGTATTGAAATCTTTTTTGTGTAGAAAAAAACACTTGTTTGCGCCATAAATCCAATTCGACGTTGTCCATGCTATAAATCTAGACTCCCAAGATCCACCCAACATCGCAGCTCGATAGTACATCTTGCTATAGGCAATTGATCATGGACTTTGTTGAACTCCATGGGAACGGTTGGATCGAAAGCTAATGTTGGTAAGCAATCATCCCATCTGGTTGAAACTGGCACCAACTTAGTCAAGTCTTTTGCAAAAATAGTCGATTGCCTAATGGTCCGATCTGGTGAAGACCTATACTCTTGTGCATATGCCTGAATGTCACGGTTGAAATCCACTACGATCGACCAACTATATTGTTATAGATAATAGGCCAATTTGGAACATGGATGGTGATTTTATCCATTGACATAAAGCAAAATAATGATGATATAATCTGAAGTATGCTTGACATAAAGAGTAGGTAATGTATCTCTCCTAGATCTTGCATTTTAAACTCACATCCAAGATCATAGTGAGGCTCATTGGAAGCTAGAAAAGAGAGTACTAAGATACCTCTCGGGATCTAGAGATTTTGCTTATTCTTGCGTGGCATCGAAAGATAGTATGGATCCACCTGGAGCTGGCGAGGGCTCCTTACATAACTCCTAATTGAGTCGAGAGTATTTTCAAAAACAATCTTACGCCATGGTGGCTGCTCACTCAATGCTGGTAGCTTATCCAATTCCTTTCCAGCTCCAATCTCTGAATTCTTGAATTTAATAACCCAGCCACCCCTCGAGGATTCATACAAATGCTTCTGTAAGAATTTTTGCATCTCTTCCTCGATGGTGACCATTTTATGAAACAATGGTACGGCCTTTGATGTAGATGGCCCTGCGTCCGTGGCTTGAGAAGCCGTGGTTGCTTCTACTTCTGCCCCTTGATCCATGCATGTATCCATTTCACTCTGATCTTGCTGTGGTGGCGGGAAAAGTGGCATGAGTGGTACTTGAATCTGGGGGGTTCTCTCCAAGAGCTGAGTGACAGCTTTTTCATATTCTTTTATGATAGATTTTGTCTTTGCCAACTCAGCCGATGCCATTCCTTTGAATCAATCAAATCTTCCTTGGAAATCGGCCAATGCTTCATGATATGTATCAATCTTTTCAAACAAATAACTGACCTCCTTTGGGATAGAACGATTTGGAGCTTCCGCATACAGATAATTACCACGCTCCGTGGTTGTAGCATCCAATTCGCCTAGGATTCTTTCTTTGTCAAGGTTGGCCATGTCCATTTGCCCTTGCAATAATCAAACTTGCTGCCTAGAATCTTGAGCAACTTTATCAACTTGATCATGCACAATAATCAGAGCATTCTGGAGAGTTGCTACGGTAGCAGTTTGAGGACACTGTCCCAGACCTGAATAGAAGCCTACAAGAGTTAGCTCCCAGCATATTTTGAAAAAAACAAAGAAAAACCAAAAAAAATTCAAAATTTTCTTATAAAATAAAAAAAAAAATTCAAACTGCTTAGTAACCTTCGCTAGACCTCCTATAGCTAGTTCTCAGTGAGACAAGCTCACAAACGAGTCTACGAGAGTTACTTTTCAGTTTGACACCCCCCTGCGAGAGTTCCCAAGATCCAGAAGAGCAAAATCAAGGGCAGAACCCTCGCAGACATCATTTTTTTAGTTTTTTGTGAAAACTAACTCTCACCTGACCTATTGTAGCTACATCTTAGTGAGATAAGCTCACAGACGAGTCTGCGAGAGTACTTTTGTTCCAATAAGCTAAAAAGTAGGTTTAAGTGCCAAAAATTGAGGAAAATCATCATAATCAAAGGACCCTAACACAAATAACTCTCGCCGACTATTCCATTGTTTCCAGAAGGTCATTTTCCATCAGTGATCATGTCTGCAAGAATTAGTTTGAAGTATTGATTGATCTGTAAGCCAAAAAGTGATAAAAAATATCATCAAAAAACAATAACTTCTAGATCTGCGTGAGTTAACTCTCATCTCTTTGTACAGAGCCAGATCCAGGCCTACGAGAGTTACTTCCCAGTAGATCTCAAGAAAATAGAGTTTTTGTCTACAAAACAGTAGAAAGAACTCTTGCACATCCAACCCTCGCAGATAGGATCAATAGCAAAATATGTCTCAGATCTATCTACTGTAAAAATATCAGGCCAATCAGAGCAAGGAGCAGAGAAAAATCAAGGAAAACCCATCGAAAAGAGGCTAAATCACACTGATAGCCATTGAAACTGATTAGATCTTCACATATCTAGATTTCTTTTTACATATCCATCAAGAAATCCAAGGACGCCACAGAAAACTCCTATTTCCCAACGTTTAGGTGCTAGCAATTACTCGAGCCCATAAACAAAAGGGAATCAGTATCATTGGCAAACGATCAACCCTCAACCGTAGGACCATATCCTAATGTAAGAGAAGAAGGACGATAATACCAGAAGATACGCCATTGGATATAGGAGGCACATGTAGAGGAAACTACACAAGCTAAGGAGAAACGTGTAGAACCTCTAGCCCCAGAAGCTCCAGCACCACCAATAGGCTCACCATTAAGGACAGATCTTAACAACTTTCAGCACCATCACGAAATACCATTTCAGATGGGAGAGCCTGAGGTTCCACAAACGGAATTGATCACAAGTTTATTGACTAGCCGTGTGAACTTATTTTAGAGAGTTCCTACAGATTGCACCTCAAGCAAAGAGCATCATGACAGATTGGATCAAAATAGAACATGATCCAACCACAAAAGAGCCTTTGTGTTGTGTCGGCTACAAAGGAACCAACAATGTCCTCCACATTGGAGCAATATGGGAGAGTGAACAACACAACATCACCCTGCCAATCAAACACAAGAGATTCAAGGACGAAGCTACAATGGTAGATGGAGGATCATGGATAACCACCTCCTTATATCAAAATTGAGGTTTTCAAGGACTGAAGCCAGCAGTATCAAATTAGCGGATCAGTCTTGTGTGAAACCTGAAGTTGTAGTTGAAGACATCCCAACAAAGATAGAGGGAGTACAATTCACAATCACCTTCGTGGTGATGGAAATTCTAGAGTCCCCTTTCGCCTATCGAGTTTTACTAGGGAGACCTTGGTTGAGAGTCACGCAAGTGGTTCACAACTGGGGAACAAGAAAACTCACCTTTGAGAATAGAGAGCAGGCTCTAAAGTTAGATCCTACCACATGGGAAATGAAACCTATTACACCCAAGGCTAATGATGGATCATCCACCACGGATCACAGCATTGACCGTCCAAGGCAAGCCAAGGGAGGTCATTATGATTATCAAACATATATTGTATTTGGACGGGCGCTTTAGCAACAGTCGACTGTATGGCTGGGCATGCATGTCAACTAGATTCGAATACAGAACCTAGCACATCATCCCCCAAGGGATACACCCTAGACACACCGATAACTTACAAGGTGAATATGATCAACGTGGCATGGTTAGCAGCGGGGCCTATACTAGAGCAGGTTGAAGATGACTTGGTGCCCTGCCAACATGTCTTTTCATACAACGAAGAAACTGAGCTGACAAATGAACAGGTCTTGCAACATATGGATCTTGAGCGATTTGGAATGAGGAAGATACCAGCTCATCAACCTCCACAAAAATTGCCAATAGCTAAGGTTTCCAAGGTAGAACCACCCACGGCACCCGTTAATAAGAAAAATCAATTGAAACAGCACTACAACCAGGTGATCCGTAGAAGTGATCTACCAGAAGAAGCTGTAGCTATGGTTGATATAGATATTAATAATCACGAACCGAATATCAAGCCAGTTCTGAAGAAGGATAACAAGGAAGTATTCAATCATGTTGACAAAAAAAAAAGAAAGTAGTAGACTCCTTAAAATCTATCCGGTTGGAACCAGACACATCATCATTATCACAGATGACCGATAGTCCAAAGATTACGAGTCGTGCTTCAAATTTAGTGAGCCTTAATCTTTGTGATCTAGGCAAGGTCCATATTCCAACGTGACTAGTTTTTTGAGTGAGCTAGATCTTTTATAGATCTTCGATGTGTTCAAATCCAGTTTTTTTAGGGTCACAAAATCACTTCGAAGAATTGTTTCACAAGTTTGTACTTTGTGTACAAGTACCTTCTCATCATGGCATCAATTGAGGCAAATGGAAGGTGCAAATCAAGGTGCTACTATTGTGGCAAGATGGGAAATTTGGTCTTCAAGTGCTACAAGATAAAAAAGGATGAAGGAAAGTAAAAAAAAAGTCAAGTATGTTGCAGCTCAAGGTGGAGATGGTTTCATTAAGGAGGAGTCTCTCATGGCATGCATGGATGCACCAACAATTTCTATGGAGGAAAATCCTTGGTGGATTGACACAATTGCATGAAAGTGAAGACACTTCTAAAGATGAAGATGATTCCAACAATGAGTCTGATGAGCAAAGCGACAATGACGAAATGGATGAGCAAAGTGATGACGAAAGTCAAGTTTTAGATTCAATAACAGTTGTAGACAACAAAAGGCTTATTCAAGATTTAGATCAAGATGCAACGATACATGGTAAAAATCAAGATTCAAATGAAATTCAAGATTCAGATCAAGATGCAAGGACACATGGAAAAAAATTGGACTCAAAATCAAAGAGCATTCATAGGTAGCGAAAGTCTTAACCAAGACAATGAGAATCATGGTTCATTTGAGGATGTTGAATTTGATGAAGAGAATGATGTTGCCAAAGCACACGATGGTCAGTTGGAAGCACAAATTTTAGATGTAGTCAAATGTCAATTGGATGAGTTAACTCTTGATCAAGAGAAAAATCTAGAATCAATTGATCATCCTTTGCAATTGGAGCAACGTAATGTTCCAGATAAGGTTCAATTTCTTATTGAACATCCTTTCGAGTCTCACTTCAACCATCAAAATCCAGATCAAGATCTACATCATTGCCTTAATTTGATTAATGGACAAGCAACTGTGGACCAACGAATTGAGAATATTGCTATGCTCAAAGGAAGTCGATCAAGGCATTCACCGAACTTTTATAACAAGGACTATATGGCACCAATATTCCACGGCTTAGAATTGAGTGGCTATTTTAAGGATCCGATCTGCGAACCATCTCAATTTGATTTGGGAGCTTTTGAGAATATTTTTATTTTTGACAACGATCTAATGGAGTACGAGGTATTCAACATGGATACTGCTAGCAATGAAGAGATTTCATTATTCCATAGAAATCCAACTCATATCAATACTCTATACTATCGTTCAATGCCTCATGGATCCATTTTACAAGGGTTTAAAGTGGGTTCTGTTGAAGAACCCTATTCCTATGGATTCTCTAGAAGTCAATTGCCAATATATAACTCAAGCGCTTATCCAGACTGTATGGACATGAATAATAATTGGGAATATTCTCTCAATCAACCAACAGCCTATAGGAAGCTAATTTTAGAATATGTCATCCATGTGTTTAAGTTTATTGGGAGAAGTTTGCATTACTCAATAGATTCTAACAAGATTAATATTCGGTTGAGTAATGCCAACAATGACTGTCTGCGGTGGAATAATTAGAGTGGAGGAATAATCATTTCCATAGTTCAATTTTGGATTACATATACGTTCTCCCAAATCAATGTTTTAGGCATATACATGGCCAATTATGGTTTCCAAATCCCTAAGAGTAAATGTTATTTGAAGTCTAAACTGGCAAAATCAGAATTCAACTCTAGTGGGCATATCCAAGTAACACTTTTCAAGGGAGTTGATTTGTGTTGGCCAAATTTGTATGAAAATTTGTCCAGATTTGAAGAATTATACTTTGGCAAACAATATGTTCAAAGATATGTATCATACGATCGAGTGTCATTCTCAATGTCGACTACCTCGTATGGAGCATTGATTTACATATGAACAACGATTCATGACTACCATTGCTCATGGAGGAATTGCATTTATTCTTATCAAATTGGTCAAACAACATGGATTGCCAACTACGACAGAAGAGCCAGATGCAAGACAAAAACAAGCCTCTCACCAATGAAGCCATAATGACCACTTTTGATAGAAAATAGAATGTCTTCGAATTACCTTATGCACCCATGAATAGGACCTCCTTGAGATTGAAGCCTTAGCTAATCTATTATGAGGATCGACCAATTTATCTTTGGGAATTATGTTAAGGAACTCTACCAAACTCTAGGCCACGCTATATCATTGGATCAAGTCTTGCTCAATGGAGATCACTACCCAAGAGCCTAGAATCATATGATACACGTCTAACACTAAAGGTAAAGATAATGTGGAATTCAAAGAAGGGCAATGTTACGCTCTCAACAAAACACATTAACCTATTTAGAGAAGCCATTGTCATGGATGAAGGATCTGGAGTAAACGTCATTTTAGTAAAATTATATGATGAGTGGAATTAGGACCACTAGGATTCACAAAATCACTAGATAAAGCATGATTGAACAATTTGGCATAGTAGACAACATGCATGTGAAAATAGTTTTGTGATCACCTTTACAATCATGGACTTATCTAATACACCTAACTCATGTTGCTTACGAGCCATGGTTGAAAATGGTCAAGGTTAGGCATGACTGGAATTTAAAAAAAAATTACATTTGAGAATCATGAGAGAGTTGATAAGATAAATAGTAATGCTTGGGACATAAAGCTTGCTACTCAAAAATCTGAAGACAATTGATCACCCATGACATATCATACCGTCAATTGCCAACCACAATACAAGAGAAAGTGCAGACCCCCTAGGTGTCTATCAAGATTCAGATATAGATGTGGCAAACTAGATAGAGGCCTTACCGATCGTTAATTGCTTGGATTCAAAAAATGGAGGGCTCTCAATTTACCATTCACCAACTACAAGTTCTATACAGAAGGACATGAAGGATAAGGGACAAGCTAAGGAAGAGGATCAAAAATTGTTATTGTGTAAATATGACATAACTAGCTTGGCTATGACAAATTCGCTTTGTTGAAGAAGTACTTCCTTGGTGGTGGTCATAAGAGTAAACTATTTGAAGCTGATTTCATTTGCAATTGAATATTTCATCCATTGTGGTGGTTCCTAAGAAGAACGGAGAATCCAAAACCTATGTCGATCTTAAAATATTGAATAAACAAGAAGGATAAATTTACTTTACCACTTGCGAAAAGTGCACTAATGAGAGAGGGACAACTACCGATGTGCAGTAGATAAGGGTTATCGACTTAGTACCAATACCTAGCTTTGTTAGAGAGATCTATACGTTCATGGGCCATGCAAACTACTATTGATGGTTCAACTACAACTTTGCTTTACTTGCACGCCCTATCTATCGACCAAATTTGCCATAGGAAGTGTATTCACACAAAAGCACAAAAAATGTTATTCTATATGCTTTGCCATCCAACATATTCTATACAAGCATTGAGCAGAAATCTCTTGCTATGGTGTTTTCACTGACCACCAACCATTATTGTATTTGGTCAATAGTCCCTACACCATTGGTCGCATCACGAGATGGCTTCTGTTACTACAAGAGTTTCATATATGAATTGTTGTTAGGAAGAAAAAGGAAATTATGTTGCCAAATTATCTATCATAAATACCAAAAACTAAGGAAGAGATAATGGTAGATGATGAATCACTTAATGGGTGCATTTTCCAAGTTGATTTAGTACTTGAGTAGGTTGTTGATGTAGTTGAGTATGTAATGAGAGGCCCACCATGTCATCTACAAATCAATGTAAGCTTACTATGAAAACTTTGGCCATATTTCACTCTATTGATTAACTTTTGTAATAACGAGCACAATTAATTACTTACAATCTACAAATTACAATAGGCAAGGATTCAAAGTACATGTGACAACTTGTTAGGCAGCCTCCATTATGTATAATTGGCTTATAAAACATGTATATGAGGGCACACTACCTAAATGGTAGTTGGCCGCCCTCCCATCTAATTGTTTTCATTATGATTTGGCTCATACGGTACTTGTATGATGGCGCAATACCTAAAAGGTAGTGGGCTGCCCTTTTGTTTGATGTTTTTGTATGCTATAATGGACGAATTCATGACGATTATACACACAGGGTCCAAAAGAAATTGACTTGAATCAAAAGCTATTCTAGAAATGAAAATGATCACTATGCACACATAATATTAGGGTTTGCTGAAAAAAATTTCTCAGATAGATAGGGAAATACGTGTTTTATGAACTAGCCAATGCTATGATACTTGTCATAAGTAGACTGCTTACGTAGGAATGCCATCATACTATGGAATTAGGGTTTAGCATACCTAATGCTAAAAGGATGTTTGCAAATGATAAACATGCAATTTTAACCTATGATTTTTCATATTGAATCATTACTAGTATATAAGGAAGGTGTGTTGCCTACTTGTTGGAAGATGGGTAGTTCTTAGGAGATGTCGTCACCATGCATACATGTATGAAGCAATACAAAACTCCGTAATGAATACCATATGTGGAAATTAAAGTTCTCTTTATTTAGGATTTTTTACAATAGAAATTGCTACTTATTGTACACATAACTATACGAGATGATTTTGGTCTCCTGACGCACATGAAATGTTTTAAAATGTATTGTTTGGATTGTATAGTACTGTCCACTAAACATTATAATGAATGCCAAACAAAGTTCTAGGACGGTTTTAACGTAGAACGATGCAATTACAAGTTGTAGAACTGCTAGATAAGCAAAATTTGGTAGCATTTAGTATACTAGACTTGTGAATAGGTTCCGGTTCTTGGAAGCTTGAATGGCATGGATTTGTCCAAGCCTCATAGTGTTCGAACTTTAATAAGGCTTCATGGAGTTCGATGGGTCAGTATGGCACGGATCTGCTCTGGCACCTAACACTATATACCTGGATCGTACCTTGTTTCATGTTAATTGTGATCATAAACACTTGTTGATGGTGCACTACCGGAAACATAGTTGGCCGCCCTTCCATTTGTGAACTTCCCTTATGTATTGGCTTATAAAACATGTATATGAGGGCGCAATACCTAAATGGTAGCTGGCTGACTTTCCATCTAATTGTTTTCATTATGATTTGATGGCGCACTACCTAAAAGGTAGTGGGCCGCCCTTCTATTTGTTGTTTTTGTGTTCTATAATAGACGAATTCATGAGGATTATACACATATGGTCCAAATTTTTTTACTTGAATCAATAGTTGTTGTAGAAATGAAGACGATTGCCATGCACACATACTATTATGGTTTGCTGAAAAACATTTCTCAGATGGTTTATGAGATAGGAAAATACTTGTTTATGAACTAGCCAATGCTATGATATTTGTCACAAGTAGGCTGCTTATGTAGAAATGCCATCATACTATTGAATTAGGGTTTAGCTTACCTGATGCTAAAAGGACGTTTGAAAATGATAAACTTGCAATCTTGACATATGATTTTCGTATTGTATCATTACTATATAAGGTAGGTGTGCCGCCTACTTGTTTTTCGATTATTGGTAGTTCTCAGGAGATGTCGTCACTATGCATACAAGTACAAAACTTCGTATTGAATACCATATGTGAAAATTAAAGTTCTCGTATAAAAAACATGTAATTAGGATTCTTTACAAAAGAAATTGCTACTAATAGTACACATAACTATACGAGATGATATTGCTCTCCCGACGCACATGAAATGTTTTAAGATGTATTGTTCGGATTGTATAGTACCGTCCACTAAACATTATAATGAATGCCAAATAAAGTTCTAGGACGATTTTAACGTAGAGCGATGCAATTACAAGTTGGAGAATTGCTAGATAAGCAACATTTGGTAGCATTTGGTATGCTAGACTTGTGAATAGGTTCCAGTTTTTGGAAGCTTGAATGGCATGGATTGGCCCAAGCCTCATAGCGTTCGAACTCTAATAAGTTTTCATGGAGTTCGATGGGTCAGTATGGCACGGATCTGTCCTGACACCTAACACTATACATGGACCATACCTTGTTCTAAGTTTTTGAAACAAAAAATGATAGTTTCATACATTTGTTAAAAGTTACTCTGTAAATTTCATACGTTGCTTATGCCCTAAGACTGATCAATATGGCTTCTACCTTGATACAGTTTGGTACCTAGGGCAAAACGTATTGCCATTAAAGTAAACTATGGTTGGGAAGATTGGACGTATGTTATGCAATTAGATTTATGCTGATAAAGTAATAAATCTTGTTTCGAACATGGATAACAACTGATGCTCAGCTACAACACATGTTTGTGTTGTGAAGGGTTTGGTCTTGAGATGTCAAGAGAGACTATGTGAAATCTTTTTACCCTCTCTCTCTCTCTCTCTCTCTCTCTCTCTCTCTCTCTCTCTCTCTCTCTCTCTCTCTCTCTCTCTCTCAATTTAGATAAAAAGAGGCCCAAATCTATTCACGATAGTAGAAACCTTTTGGAAATCAATCGTGAAGCTTGCAAAAATGACATGGCACAAATTTGGATAGAGAGTGAGTCTTGCAATGAAGTTGGTGTTGGGTGCACATCCGATGATGCATTGTTGAAGCTCATATTCAAAGGTGTTGCATAGCAAAATCAAGCCAACCATTTTTTCTACATAAAGTGAGACTTCCACCCCCACCCACCCAATTTTTTTTCCTAGATAATTCAAAAAAAAAAAATTTCCACATAGTACTCGTGTGGCATCAATGCAAAGTACTATCCATTTTCATTTGATTTTTACTATGGCATGATAATCCACGCCAATTTTGAAGCTCTGGAACTTCTCTCGGCTACAAGCGTTAGGCCAAGAGGGCAATTGTCTCTAAAAACTTTCTTACATGGATAATCCATGTGCCAGTATCCATGGCTATATCCACGAAGATCCATGACTATATCCACAAGAGCATCTTCTGGCTTGCCTAACGCTTCTTTGCATGTGTCTAAATATTAACTATGGGTCTTTATAGATTCAGTGAACCAACACTAGATTTTCAAATTTTAGCTGATCCTATCCCATAACATAAGAAACAGTTTTATATCTTAGCTTTTTCGTAGTTTATGCTGTGAAATTACCAATCTCTCCTTTACACACTTGGTTACCAGATACTCATGGAGAAGCACATTATAGGACATGTATGCTCTTGGTTGGAATCCTTTTAAAAATGGCATATTTTGCCACTGTTTTTGTGGAGGGCAATCATTTTCTTGAGTCTCATCCTGCGGCCACCTAATTGCTCCACGACATGTCAAAGAGCTCTCAAGATCGTCGACAAATATTGAGCCAATATCCCAACATCCAGAGTTTAATCAAGATTCACAATCAAATAAAACGACACCTTGATCTAATTTTTTTTTGACTTAGAAGATCATGACCTTATTTGTAACCTAATCTTCTACATGTGTACACATTGTCACATCCTTTTGAAATCCGACTATTCACGATTAAGAAACGCATAATTAGTAGCAATTGTCACCATCGATTAAGCATCAATAGATATCGCAAACAACAATAAAATAGCAATATAGAGTCAAGGAATATAAATATGCCAAGGTGGTAAAGTAAGAGATTGATAACGTGCATTTACAAGTTTAATAACAATTGGCTATCTCTAATACTAAGGTAGGACAATCAATGTCTGCTCACTCAAAATCCTCAAATAATTTAATTTCTAAAATTATGTTATCTTCTACATTATGAACATTGACATTACATTGTCAACTCCAGCCTTTAATCAACATTTTTTGTAATTTTATATAAAATATATATTGTTTTAATAATGTTCAAATCAAGAGTAGTGTCCATATTAAAATTTGTTTATTGTTGTCGTGCTTTTGAGCGTTTGAATTCTTGTCTCAAAATTGATTTATTAAAGTTCTTGATTGCTTGCCTGAGAAGATATTGTTTGATGATTCTTTACTTGGCATACAATAGTATTATCATTCTTGTTGCATTTGTTTCTTTGTCATGGATCAATGATTCTTAAGCCTCGCTCCATAGCTCTTGACTTGCTCATGATTTTTATCCATCTCATGTTGTCTTCTTCTTAATCCATGATGGAGTTACGATTTCTCCAAGTTTCAAACATATATGACCATAGTTACAAATGAAGCCACAATTGATCTAAAGCTAAGCTATGAAAGCATCACATAAGCAAGACTTAATCCTAGAAAGCAGAAAAGAGAGCGACTCTCCCCGACACAAAAAAAAAACCCAACTGCCGAAAAGATACTGGATCAAACAACAGCAAGCCCTGGTGCATCAACAACTAGAGCAGCATCTGATGTAGAGGAATCAACAAGTGCAGCAAGAGCACGATCCTGATCCGCAAGTGATGGTGTATGATAAAATACATCAATAGGCTCCCATGTGGCCTCCTCAACAAGACAACCATCCAACTGGACCAAAAACTGAATCTGCCGACAACATCGTCTATGGTGAAGGCGAACCTGGTGAATGGCAGCTGGTAAGAAAGGGAACAGCTCAGGATCAACATCATGGTGACAAAGGGAACATCTTGGCCGCATCATCGGATGACCCATCGAAACTGGCCGCAAGTGTAATCCCAAAGTACACACCAGGCGCACAAGTGAGGAATAGAAGAAATGCACTGGAACAAGGAATAGGATCCCCAATATCGTAACAAGCATCGGATCAATATCCACATGTAGCTGGGAATGAGTATCAAAGCACATATGAGCAATACTGAACTATATGGCGACAACATCCCCAAAAACTATCCGAGAGAGGAGAAGGAAATCTCTCAAGGTACTTCGATGGTCTCGGAAAACCAGAACAAAGTGGCAACTCAACATCGGAGACCAAGCGATATGGAGCAACCTGAAATAACGAGGAATCTGAAGATCACCTGGACAAACAATAGTTGGAACGGAGGCAATAACCCAAGCCTGATCAGGATATGCCAAGCCTGACAATGAGCAACAATCCAAGGAACAAATAGAGAGCCACAAGCATAATCATAGATATATCCGCACCATAGGCGATCAGTAATATGGAAAAATCAACAGTCCAAATGGAAACGAAGCTATACGTAATAACCAAGAATGCCATATATTCATAGCATCAGCATGGCTGTAGCAAACCTATATGTAGAAACACAAGAAGACTAAAGGATGCCCGTATACTCATCCAGAAAAATCTCATCATATAAATACCCTAGATAAGTAATAGTGACCATCTGGCAAATATCCTTAGATGAAAAATGTGTAACGGTAAGGGCCAAAGACGCATGAATCATGTAAGGAACCACAGAAATATCATGAGGCGATTCACAAACCTCAAACAGAGATCCATGGAGTAAAATGAAAGAAGATACAACCTTATCACCAATAGCAAGGGAACCATCAAACGTGGACCTGTGAAGAACCCCATAGAAATTAGCAAGAACATCGGCCATAACAGACTCAAGAGATGGAGATATAGAGACCAATGGAGAAGATACTGCACCAACCACCGAACTAGGAGGGCTATCTGAAGTATGCGCAAAAACAATAGTAGAAACACCACCAAGGTATACGGCCTGAATATCAATGAAACCAGGAATGACCACTGAATACAATATCTGTGAATCAAAGCATATAGACACAAGGCACACAACAACAACTTGTAAATTCGGAGCAGCATCAACCTGAGAAAGAGGACGCAAGGATGGTGCAGCTAGTAAAATCCACCAATAAGGCCAAAGGCCAACCATATAGTCTAAGTGTCACTAATGAATAAAAAGAGCCCAAGGCCTGCTTATGCATAAAGTAAAGTAAATGTAAATGGACACGGCGAATGTAATGAGCCAAGTCCATAACTACCAAAGATAATAGAAGAAAGAGGTGTCTGGTAAAGAGATAGACAAGCTTATTCACTAGAGCTTTGTTGATGACTTTACACATCGAGATTGGTTTGTAGTCACTCAAAGAAGAGGAAGGCCAAGTTTTAGCTAATCAATTGGATGAGCCCTTCATCAATAAATGTAGGAAAAGGACAAGGAGATACTAGCCAAGTTAACCAAATCAAGAATGTTACTCTTCAACGAAACTCAAAAGGCAAAAAAAAATTCAAAGCTAGAGCAATTAAGTCCAAGGGCTTTGTTTTGAATAGATGTTATAAGGAGTTTTCTAGCTCAATCAAGGTTAAATTGTTAGTGTAGATGTCACTATAGCATCAACATATTGCACTAGAGACTTCTAGGAGATCGGGGCTAAAAGAAAGGGAATAAAAAGAATCGATGAAAAAAACTTAAAACTTTATAAAATACTTAACAGAAATAAAAGAGATTCTCATCAGCTAATCAATGGAATATATATGTTGATGATGAGTCCAAACGCATGATGATCATCAACTTTTTCAAGCTCACAATACATTTCAAGGTCATGGAAAAGAGTTGGCTCAAGTTGCTCAACTTCGAAGATTGAGATACAAGTAACGATGCCCTTAAGGTGTCAAACAAGGAAGAGAAGGGTCTAAAGGCTTTACCCCTTTTTTGAAAAGATCCCAAGCAAAATAAATCTCGTCATAAAAGGAAGAGACTAGTCATTTGGTAGGGTGATGATTTTAATCGCCTCCTTATTCTTGAAGAGGGAGATGCTCATTATGAAAATTTTATTCTTGTGAAGGAAGTTTAAGGCCAAGCAAGAAAGAGCAACAAAAAACAATTGGAGAGTAATAAAATTCAGCATGGGAGCTAAGAATGTAAATCCAACGAACAAAACTAGATTTTTAGACACAATAGAGTCTAGCTGTTAGCCAACAGTTTAAGCAAGTATGATGACAAGAGCTATTGGTACTGCTTCCAAATTGTCAACGATGTTGTATTTGGAGGAAAATTCAAGTCAAATCAACTTTCCTTATGGATTGACTATAATTGGAACACAAGAGGTACACATTGAAGTCACACAAGACAGTCAAATTCTCATCTTGGATGTCAGGGAGGGAAGGCCAAAAATTCAACCGATCATGTCTGGTCTTGTTGCAAGCATAGTTCTTGAGGATGGAAAAGAGAAAATACAATTTTTTGATGTAATGAAAGTCCAATGTCTGGCGGGATATAAAAGAGAGTTGGTGATCTTCTGGTCATCAATGGACACAAAGATAAGATTTTCAAAATGCCGTGAAACAACGTTTTGAACTAAAGTAAATCACCATAAAAATTAAATTGCAATCTATTTAAATTGAATTAAATATAATTCTGACACTCGACACTTTTGTCACATGTTAAGAAAAATTGATAGTTGGATTCTCTATAAACGTTGACTTTCTGGAACATTGTCATGTATGGAGACCCAAATATATAAGAATATTACAGTTCCAACACCTGAAGCTGTGGAAGTGTTTTTGCTAGCTATGATGGAAGAGAGTGGGATCCAGTTCATAGGTACAATGTTAGTGCAATACCTATTGCCGTATGGTAATACATGTGGTGGTAAGCTAAAGGAGCAAATTCATCCACTTGCTGGGCATGATCAAATCAACATCATATATATGGAGGCTATTTTTTAGGTATTCTATTTCTTTCCTACGTAGTTGCCACATGTGAGTTGGAGACAGAGAGTTGAATGTGATTTTCAACAGCTTAGATTACAAATGATTGATTTGAAACTCCATTGCATTACATGTGTTTGAAAAGGTAAAATTTCAATGGAGTTTCCAATCACCCGAAACAACTTAAATCATCCAATTTTGCACTGGTTTTTATATTTTAATCATCAATGTCAGCCTTCAAAAGCAAAAACACTTTGGTGAAATATTTTTGAAAAAGAAACTCAAAGTTCAATGGCACTAACATGGCACTAAGAAATTCAAAGTTCAATGATGTAAAAATGTGTCAATATGGACCTGTGTATAGCACGAACCTGTTTCTTGCAATGTCCGAATGTAAAAAGCAGATAACATGTGAGTTGTAACTGCTCTTGCTTTACATAAGCAACAGCAACAAACAGTGGATTGGAAAGAAAAACCAGGAAGGAGCACAGAAATTCTCTCTCTCTCTCTCTCTCTCTCTCTCTCTCTCTCTCTCTCTCTCTCTCTCTCTCTCTCTCTCTCTCTCTCTCTCTCTCTCTCTCTCCAAATAGTAGAAAGGAGTCCTTGAACCTCCTTGCTTTAGAATGTGCAACCTAGAAAGGTGTTAAATACCACCAAGCTCAGAATTCACAACCTCTTAAAAGATCTATTCATACCTCAGTTACAAAAGAGATTGTTCAAATTTACCAGGGGGACGTTATGTTTCACTGATGCCAGAAACCAACATTTCTGGTACCATCTTGCCCACATATATACATCGACCAGGCATCCACACCTACTTGACCAATTTGTACCGGAATACACTCCTGAAAGATGCCTGAATGGGCAGTCAATAAAGGATCATGCCAGAATAACCCAACGTTTGACAGCTTCCAAAACAAGCATACGAACTAGCCATAATACGCATGCAATGTGGAACATATAAGCACTGTGAGAATTACTCCCAAGTCATTGCAAGCATTGTATTTGCAACTCCTGATTCTTCAATGCTCAAAGTTGAGTTGTAATTTAGTGAATCATTGGCTCCAGGTATAGTATGCGTGAGACGAAATGATCGGCCTTCTGACACTTCCTTCACTTGAGAGCAGCAGAAGGACCAAAGAAACTACAAAATGTTCCAGTGAAAACAATGGATGAGAGAGAGAGAGAGAGAGAGAGAGAGAGAGAGAGAGTGTGTTGCTACCCAGGAAGTTTAAAAGTAATGCGCTACTAGCATCGAGCTGCAGTTCTTATATGAAGAATGTAAAATACCAATACAAGACCAAGTATCCTCAAAGCACAACTAATATAATCAGTTCAAAGAGCAGCAAAGAGTCTCAAAGTCAAAAAGGCACAAATCATTGAGACTGCTGTCTTCAGCCTGTCTAGTTGGTAAACTAGAACATAATAGGGAAGTAACATGTGTACTAAACTGGCTTGGGTATAAATAAAAAGCAATTGAAAAGGTCTGAATCATGTTGACAATGAGGCATTTGGAGGAACGAAGGGTGAAAACAGATCTTTCGGAAATGAAGCATCTCTCAAAAGCCTGACATTTAGGAGGGAAACTAAAAACAGCAATACATCTGCCATTCTATCCAATGCAAGCTTAAATGGATTCCACCTATATATTTTTCTCATAAACACATACTTCCGTTGACAACAACATTTACAGACTTCAAACAATGTCAGAATTGAAACGCTTAAAACTTGGAATGTACTAACATTTTGGCCTTGTGGTCGAAAGGTTCAATAACTTCTGACACAGGCAACAGGACCATCTCAAAGACAAGGAGATTGTTGGAAAGCCTGACACGTGTCCCACAGCTACAATGTCAGACCTCTTAGGAATTACATTCACCTAAAAGAGCACTGGGGAGTTCGTCTACAACCACCTTACTGGTAGTTTCAATTTTCACTCTTGATGAGTGATCAGTAACTTCCCCTTTCCCATATTTGTGCATTCAAATTCTTGGAAAAGCAACACGCACATAGTGATGCATCTAATGGTACCAAGCCAATTAAAAGAATCTAAGAATGCCAAATAGCTGATGAAAAAGCAAAGAAGATAAGAAACACATAATGAAGGCATTTTTACATACTAAAAATAATTGCTGATGCCTATTTCTATGGTCTACAGTGGATGTTAACATCTATTGATTTTCTGCTAGAAATTTACATCAGACAGTCCTTGTGCTCCTTTAGCGTGTACAATCCTACTGGCAGAAGCATTTATATCATGAAAGTCCTCATTCGCGTTGGGAAGACATAGGATGGGATTTGGACCTAGAACTGCCTTCGGCATCCTAACAATTTCTGTTGCCTCAGATTTGATGGATCAATTGAGCTAGTTATGCGGAATCGATATTTATCTTTGCTAATAAGCAGAATGCCTCATGAATGCATGCACTTCGGTCCTACTCAAAGATGCATTGGCCTTTTCGATATGTCATATGGCATACAAGCTATTGTTACCTGTTGCAGTTCTATGGCAAAATTTAACTACACATATACACACTATTAGCAATCACCTCCTCTCATATAATTGCGATACACATCTTTATTGCTTCCTAGAACATCTATCATTCAGCTATGATGCAAATGAGTATACAAGACAGTTGGATTTTTTCAGCAGTGTTGCAGCAGTATTTATCTGACAATTCTATTAAAAGCTATTCTCTTATGTTTGACATTTATGCTTTAAATTGCTTCAAAATTGTTAGTGCTATCCTTTGTTAAGAGTTAAGACCACGCAATGAATGTTTCCAAGTGTTCCTTGTTCTTGAGAAGCGGTCCTTGGAGATGGTATTCAATGTAGCATGGGATTTATGCAGCTAAGCTCTTGCTGGATCCTTGGTTCTGTTGTTCATATTGATCTGTTTATGTGCCATTACTTAGTATTTTAATTCTTTGTTCTACAAAGTTCAAGCTCTTAAATTATAGATAGTAAGAATGCTAGGAGGGAAAAAATAGGCCTAGAGAGCAAAAAATGAGCCAATATGGAAAATAATTGGTCCAAAAGCTCAAGATAAGAGGGGGAACGGCTGGGAACAAATGGGAACGTGTTGCCTGCAACGGGGACGTTCCCCCCTGTTATGGGAAGTTCCCCATTTCCAGCGCGTGGGAACGTGCTCCTTAGTAACTATGATTTATATGTCGTTCATTATTTTCTGGCTACTACACATAACATTTTGGCAACTTTGGTCTCCAGACACCTATAAATAGGCATCAAGTCTCATCCTTGCATGATCGACTAAGAATAAATTACTCTACAGTGAGCTGAATTTTTTTTGCTGCTTGTGGCAAATTGGATCTTACATGTATCACTCATGGTAATCTCAATATAAACTTTCATATGCCTTGGCTGGAGTATGTGTCATATGAACAACAACATAGCTAGAGCTGATATTCACTTTAGGTAGTACAAGGTCTGGTGAAGGTGATGACTGTATAGGTGTCATGTATTGCTTAGAGCAGGCTGCACCTGCTGCCAGAAAGTCTTGCGTCTGCTGATTAGACTCATGCATAGAGGAATGTACATGTTGCTCTATGCTATCTTATGATTGGTGCATAGAATCTACATCTGCTATGTAGAATGCTGCAAGTCTTATTGGTGCCATTCATTCCAGCACCAAGTCTCTTCTTAGATGGATACTAGCAGTGGCTTGAGTCGATGGCATGGTGGCACAAATAATGTGCAAAGGGCAGAAAAAAATCATTTACCAGTAGCAGCTTCACTTGCCTCGAACAGAGGAAGATGGCCCCAGATAGTTGACACCGTCTGGCTTATGAGATACAGCAAGCAAGCATTGTTCCATGAGTACAATGACAAGTTCGGAGTTGACTTGCCTCTTTCCAACCTCAGATGAGATTATTCTCAAATATATTTCAGTGCTTCACCTCCACTTGGCACTATCATATTTGAATCTTTCTTAGATTGAGGACCTTGACCGCGCTATATCACTTTCTACAATTTTGGAGTACAAATATCTGGACCTTGACATGCCTACATCATCTCTATTGTGTTCCACATCGGAAATAAGCACCATGGTATACTTCTAATACTTTCTGCTTTTTGTATGCATCCTCGACAACTTGATCTACAACTACTTCCCTTCCTGAGTTATTTTGATGATATAATCCAGTCGAGATGGCTGAGATCATTGGAGGGACTTACGTTGTTTTGCTAGATAGAGCAACAACTTCTCTTTACACACATGAAACTGATATGGGGATGACTTGGAGTTATACACTCATCTTACTGATGAGACACCAGATATTCCTACTATTATTCATGATGCAGAGTGTCAATCCATGGCTGGCAACACCCAAGCACCTGGCCTATGGCCAATCATTGTAAGCTTCACCACTAGACCAATAAAAACGTGGATCATGAGTCGTCCTTCCTGAAGATCCAGTGGTCCTATGCTCATTGTGGAAAGAACTCTGGCCTCAGAGAATAGAATGCCAAGTTCAGGAGAATCTCAACCTAGGTGAATCGGAGAAAGCTTGGTTCTTGCTCCATCATCAGTCATTGACCTTGCTGTTTGTGTGACTAGTTTGCCCCTACAAAAGCTAGAGCCATTCATCCTAGTTGAATCTGCAATGTTCTGGTCCTTCTGGAAGTGAAACTAAGTAACATTTAAATAAAGTTTCCATTCTCAAAAGGGTTCACTTACGACAAAAATGCTTTGAAGGATTCAGAAGACAATCAATGATATGATGTAAAGAGTTTATCAGTAGGAATCAGGAAATACGCTTCTCGGTGCTTTTCATATTGTTGAGAAAATACCTTAATTGGATCTGAACGTAGAAATCTCCGCTGTCCCCGTTTTCCATCAGGAAAGCGTACTCCAACTCGACAAACACCTGGATAATCAGCATTTGGCTCTTCTGGCAAAACTGGAAATGAAGGTCGTTGCACATTCTTCACAGTAGCATCCTCTTGAAACAGGTTCCCTGCTGTTTGTCCTTTTGAAGGTTGCACTTTATCAGTCTCTTCTGTGTTTACACCCTCTAAAGATGCAGCCAATGCGTACTGCAGTTCTTCATCCTCATCAAAATCTTTACCTGCAAATGCAATTTTATTTTAGTTATAGCCAAGTAGTTGAGAAAACTAAAATTTGAGACCCTTGAACCAGGCTACTTCTGAAAGGGTGTGATTGAATAAGCTAACAAAAAATACTTATAAAAGCTTTGTTAAAATTCTACTGTTGACTCGCCATAGATGGTTACTTGGGTACAATACCTTTTGCTACTTAAAGACTCAAGAGCTAGACCAAATCTCAAGCACATCTTTATCCGTAATTCTCAAAGTGCTTAAAGCTGCTCATAGCACACTTTATACTCTTTCATATATCTGACGTGATAGGAATTTCACACTGCTTGTACAACGAAGCCTCACTTTTTATCATCCATGACATTTTCTCTTGCAGATCTCCCACGAGCTGATCACTATGCGATGCAATCAGAGAGTCCATATGGTGATCAGCCTGACTTGTATGAATAGCACCACAGAAAAGAGCACCATTGAGCTACAGGATAATTAAATCTATGAATGAACACATATGTGATGGGTAAACACAAAGTATCTTCTAATCAACTTGAGATGACAAAAACGGGTTTTGGGGCATACTTAGCAAGGATTGGCTAGATCTATTAATAAGTTCCTGCGAGTGTAGCAACCAAGCCACTTCGGATGGGTTTCCAAACTTGCTTAAAACGCGCCTGTTTTGAACCTCAGAAATGTGCCCAGGCCCCATTCCAAACCTCATCAGTTCAAAGTTTTTCTTCCTGAGGCCCAACCAGGATATTTTTTCATCACTATTGAGCTCAAGATACTTATAAGTTGTATTTGAATTTTTCTTCAAGAAACACACTCACACTCTCACTGATAGTGACATATTCTAAATATATTGTCTTCTTGAGTACCACTTTCATAACAAAACCTCACATAATTGCAATACTATAATGAAATGATTTCCCAAACTATCAAGAAAACATGAGCGAAGTGATTCCAGCCATATTCTCAATCAAGTCAGATAAAGCCTAGCTTGAAAGGGACGCGTGGGATTCTTTGACTTTCCAAATTAACCAAAAAAAACTTGCAGTTTTAAATCGAACTACTCCAAGATTCTGAAGAAAGAAAAAGTAAATGATTTCAGATCATTTTACCCTGATTAAAATGTACCTTTAGGCAGACTAATGTTATACTAAGAACATACATTATATTGGGGGGGAATAGTGGATACATACTTATTACTAAGTTCAAAGCCTAGGTCTTGGCATCTTGTACAATAGACTCAAGGTATATATAGATATCTCAGTTATTCACATTAATGGAGGTTTGATATACAAGTTGATATCAGGGTTTGTGTTGTGTGTATGTACATCAATATTCAACTTCATTTTCACTCATTCCAAGAAATTTGATTGGATTAAGGTTGACATCTGTAAGTTAGAATACTAAAAAGTTCGAATTCCAGAATTTTAAGTCAGCTGGGTTTCATGCTTGGACCTATTATGGTTGTAATAATATGTATCTATAACAGACCTCTCACAACAGAACCTTAACGATATCAGAAAAGTAAGCCAAAAGCTTTTTGAGCACCATAATCTAAAATAGACTAGAACCACTTTGAGTATTCGGGATACAGAAGTCCTATGGGATTCAAGTTGACTGAGAGCTATAATTATTTTCAAAAAAAGAGAAAGAAACATGGAGCAAGCAATGATCTTGAAGTGTCCAAGAAGAGAGAAACAATCCATGATAGAGTAGATCCAATAGAAACCAAAATGCAAGGCAAAACACTTAACTACAATCAAAGGTAAATAAAGCAATCTTACTTTTGATATTCCAAAGAACTGCCATGAACCCTGAGCAAAATCTTTCACCAAAAGGTTCCTTATTTATAATCATTCATAATAGAGATCCTTTTCTGTACAAAGAAGTCTCACAAATTACTTTGCAGAGGGCATCACCTTGTGTAGAATTTACAAGTCCCTGTACTACAGATTCTCTTGGCCTTTTTGGAGGAGGATTAGAAGGCAGTTGTTGTTCCATTGGTCCTTTGTCCATGAATGGTACCAGATCCTGCATAATATTTGACTACAGTGTAAGAAACCTATACAAAACAACATGACAAGTGATAATATTACAGAGAAAATGAAAAAAAGTAGAATCTATGATGATAAGTCAAATACAGAAAAATTCGAGCTAAGGTCTGCCTCAGTTTCAATCATTCTTCAAGAATACAAAACAGCAAAAGGGCAAATCACTGTGACTGTTTCTATGGCGGCTGTTTTTGTACAAAAGTGGCAGCAGGACAAATCATTATAACTGTTTCTATAGGCGGCTGTATCTATTCAATTAGACAATCGTCACTAAATCGCTTAACGCACTGCACTTGCTATTTGCGTATCTTTAAATGATCGAGTTATTTCCCAATGTTCTTATAATTCTAGAAAGGAAGCCCATGTACCTTAAAGGTGCTTCTCTCTAGCAAAAAGTTGTAACATAATGATGCTTAAAAATAATAGTGACAATAGTTTATTCACATCATGCCAGAAAGGTGAGCAACATTAACTTTGTCCTTAGCAACAGCAACTTGGCAGATATTGTCAACAAGAGGAGAAATTGATGTCCACAAAAGTGTAATTTTGGATAAAAAATATACGGTTTCAACCCCTCCAAGAAAAATTAGGTATTGTTTTTGCTAGCTTACAAATTGGATTAACTGAGATTGGAAGTGGTGAGCTTGATGCCGGAGGATGTCAGGTTATAGGTACAAAAGTTGACAACACCACCCTTAAGCAAAAATCAATGTTTTCAGTGTGCATGAGATTTTCTCTTTAGCGCACAAACATTCAGAGCATTATGTAGCCTATGACACGATGTTCTTACAAATCAACTCTATTGAGCCTTATCTTTAGTTACATCACACAGGTTATTTAGTTTTTTCATAAATGTGGGAACATGATCTAGTAGCTTTGCAACAATGGTCCTCAGAAACTTTCAGAGATACCAGAAGAAAATACAAGAGCAGAAAAACGTTGAGTTAAAACCAAACAAACTAAGTGCATGTAGTTCTAAACAGAACAGAGATTTTTGGCATCTACTTAAATATGACAAGAACATGTGACAATAGGAGAAATTATTCCATGAAGGACCAACTGATAGTGAATGCTCAACAGCCAAGTAAACGGCAACTAGTTCATGGATAGTTTGAATTATTTCCAGCAAAGGGAAGTATATTGACTACCTCCAACAAACGTTCCGGCGTTATCATTCCACCCCAGGCACGCATCTTTAGACCTGTAAGTGGATCTAAAACTAAGGTAATAGGCATGCTTGACAATTTATAGTAGGTGCAAACTTTTCTTCCTTCTTCTGTATCATCGTAAACCTGCAAAAACAATATCTTTGTTTCACTTCAGGTGGATTATTTTCACTCCACAATTCCCTGCTAATTTTGAAACAACCAAGCCTCCAAGAGAGGCTCCAGCTTCTTTTCTTGGGAGATTTCGAGTAAACTAACATAATATACAGGTGATGGAAAATCAATAAAGACATCCTCAACATGGATATACCTGCCAGAAGACAAACATTGTGCCAATGGTTTCTTTTACAGCTTCATGTGCCCAGAGGTCCCTGTTAAGCTGGGAAACAAAATGGGCAAGTTACCTCCCATCTCAAAGGTCGAAAAGTATCATGAACCACGACAAAAGAATGGCATAATCACTTTTCCTTGAGGGAGAAAATAGCTTCAAAAATTCATTTACAATTAATCTTAGAACAAAGGATATATAAATATCAACATCCGAAAAGTCCTCATGCATATGTTCTCTTTCCTGAACCTTACCACCTAGAATGGATTATAGAGATGCAAACTAAATGTCTCAATATGCAACTGTTTAGGATTCCAATACATAGAGGCTAAAGAAACACATAGCACTTGAAGGGTACCAGTATTTATAACCAGAGTTAGGCAGCAACTAGAGATTTTATGCGTGGAGAATTCTGTGACATAGAGAAAAGAAATAAAAGATTCTTATTGATGGTCTTGGCGTCGTACCGTATAGCTTGAAAACTCCTTCGTAGATTGCAGATTAACCAGAAGCCACTTTCGTTGTCTTGCTGCTTCTGCTTTGGCCTGATAGAACAAGTTTCTGATTGAAAGTTTTAAAAGGACAAGCATCCAAGGCCCACCATGCAATTGCAGCAAAATAATAGATCATAATTCTTGTGCAACAAAATAGCATGATGACACACAGAAGCATTAATATAAGACCAAATTAATTTCTGCGCATGTAGAAAGACTTCTTCAAAGGACCAAAGTGTCCTTACAACTGAGATGTTTCCATAAAAGGGTGTCCAGCATTCAAATTCTTATATAAACTGACATATCCCTCTCATCCAAACTCCCTGAAGTGCGAAAAGAAAAAATGGACAATTCTTTCTTGCAGGACCTACCACGCGAACTGCAGCATCAAGCGCACACAAGAGGGGTGGAAGACATGCTTCTAGCAATCCCACTGAGGAAGAAGAGCTTATCAGGTCCTCCAATGAAGAGACATCTGAGGACTACGTTGAGAAAGAGTCCGAGGATGATGGTTCCTCAGGTGGTGGTGATGATGATGAGGACTCTCACTCTAGCGATGAGGAGGAGGAGCCTACTGGTGCTACACAGTAGCTTCCAAGGAGGACTAGGAGACGACTTTGAGCATAGATCTATCATGATTCATCTTAGATTTTGCACTATGCACATTGCGGTTTACTAGCCTCTAGGACTCGAGTGGACTGTGGTAGACAATATACTAGATGCTAGAGTCCTCACTGCTCATGAGTCGCTACTCGATGATTATTTAGTATTTGCTGTTCAGACATTGTTGTATGTATTGACTTGTGACAACTCATGACTCACTTCATTATATGATATTATGAATTTTGAATCATGATTATTGTCTATATTTAACCATTTGAATTTTGAATCATAATGCTTATATTTGCTGTTACATCATGTCTTGAGACTAACGACGCACAAGTCACTTGTCAGTGGTCACTTCATCATTCATGAATAATTTGAAATGCTTTTATTTTTGTACGAATTACTAAGTTGTCAGTTATAACTTATAAGTCGTAAATTGTAAATTGCAATGAATGATGATTAATCAACAATAGCATGTTGCTGCTGGCACCTGCAGCCTGCATAAAGCATTCGGATTTGTGGCCGGTATCATGTGTGGAAATTTGAAATTTGAAATCAAACTCGAGTACAAGGTGCACATTAGACTAGTAGTAGATTAGAGTACTAGCTACAGATGTAACAGTGGAAAACGATGATTCTATTTCTTTAGGGGTACTCGTAAGTCATCGATGAAGCTATACTAGACGTTGCTGAGTAGATATATTAATGATCAGTGATCAGTAAATCTCTCTGAACAACTCCAAAACTCTTGTATAAACTATCAGACTGAAAGGCTGAAACTCAAGGCAATGATGCACCTGCCAAGCAAGATTTTTCCAGACTTTGTCTTAGAGGACCAAGACGGTTCTTAAGGGGGAGGGAGTGTTACGAGCTCGTAACCAGTGCTGAACCCTAGGGAACACAGATAGGTCAGATACCACAGTCAAGGTCGTGTCCAGTGTACATGACCAACAGGGCAAGACAGTGTGAGTAGTGTGCCCCAGCACGGTCCATAGCCATGGCGGGCCTAACACAGCCTAGGGACCCTGTCAGCAGGATAGTGCCTCCAGTTGGGTTCCGACGTGCAGTCGGCCACGTCAGTGCCACGTGGCCGACACTTGGCAGTTGCATGCTACCAGTCCTCACACTGGGATGAACCAAGGAAAACAAAAATTCCTTTCTCAAAGGTAAAATATTGATGATTGAAGAGATAGGGGCCAGGGTAGCTTCATCTATGAGGACACACTGCTCTCTTCCTTTGTTTTTATCAAGAGTAAGACCATGCACGTAGGTAATGGAAAAACAAATCTTCTCAAAACCATCACTAATGTGTGTTATGATCTAAAAACAAGTACCGAATTGTTAAAGTAACACGTTGACATTTGTACAAGTTTATGTGCTTGTCTCCTATCTAGATGCAATCTAAAACTGGAGGAAGGACTGCGACTGACATAAAACTTTAGCATGCCTCTTGTATCTACTATCTATGAGCTTAAGGTGTAGTATCTTGCCTCTCATTAACACATGTCCATTGTCAACTTTCGACTTCGTATCTCATGAATTAATATTAGATCACATGTGTTCGCATCTCTTTTGACATTTACCTACCCATAACCCTTGGCTCTCATCTAATAAGACACTGAAGTTGTAAAGGCTCGCTGAGGACTTCTGACTAGTCACTAAGCTAACATGATACCTACTACCTACCGAATAGGATACAGTTTGCCACAATCTAGAAATCAGACTCAATACCCAAGTTTCAACCATGCTCAGTCCTCGCCCCCAAGTCTTGGAATTTGCAACCACTGGCCAGTCAATCCATCCAAATTCCACTAGACACTAACTGTCACATCCTTTACCAATGACCATTAAGGTCCCATTCCAATGTCCAATAGGTAAATGCCTTGCCTGATTTGAATGATCATTGATTACTTAGAGCTTATGCATCAGTTTAGGCCTGTCTTAGTAATGTGAATAATGATTTATCCTAAAAAAGACTCAAATTTCAATAAAATACCAAAACCTTAAAACTGGTTCGATGGTTTGAACCTAACTTGTCCAATTCGGACGCAATTCATACCATCGAATCGGCCAGTCCGAACTGGGTATCTAAACATTGCTTCTTAGAGTTTGTGAAACCCAAGGCTTGTTATAGAAAGCTTTCATCAGGCTCCTGATCTGTTCCTTCTCATAGGTAGAACACCTACATTGAGTAGGATCTAACTTTTTGCTTTCAAACGCAATTGGTCAACCGTCCTGATAAAGGATCGCTGCTACAACAAAGTCACTAGCATCTGTTTCTACAAAAATGGTTGAACTCACATTTTGAAACCTTAGCATGGAGCTTTTCTTGCTTTAGAAGCTCTAAGACAATACGAAGATGCTCTTCATGCTCCTCAAGGGACCCTGACTATAATTTAATATGTCGTCTAAATACACTACCACAGACTTTTCCAGATATGGGCGAAGAATATCGTTCATCATATGACTGATAGCATAAGTCGATCTATCGCTCTAAATCACCGCACCTAAAACGCTTCCGCAAAGCTAAATTTAAACAACTGAGATAAATCGTGCACGGCTATGGAATCAATTGTATAAATCCAGCGACTTCGAAACTGTGATCAAGTAGGACAGACTTCGATTTGTCGGAGTCGGTCTGATCTGATAGACGTAGTTGCATGCACCGAGGATTCCCTGCTCGCTTCTCACTGTCGCGATGGGAATAGCACTGAATCCCAACATGGTATCAGAGCAATCTGATTCCTGAAGAGGCGGACTTAGAACTAACATCATCAGAACGATTGTTCTGATATAGTGTAGACATTTGCTATAATTGTTTCCAGTCATATTAATCTACTATCTGCATACACTCATCCTGAAATCAGCGAGACAGGGTTGGATGATAGTGTCATACCGTATTCATGACAGTTAGCAGTATATATGCTCCCACGTGTTTCATATAAAATCGCATCCTTTTCAGTTTTAGATCATAGCAGTTAGATTTGTATTTCTGTTATAGTCTTGGAGACGTTTCATACGCTCCTACGGTTACCACATACTTGACATGTACATTTACTAGTCTTATATGTAGATTGGGGTTTGGAATTGTAACGACATACATTCTTCGTCCATTGCGGGTGATCTGCTTGACTTCATTGGTAAGAGAGATTTATTACTTTTTATGGAGACTCATGAGAGTCAGGAGAGAGGTTTACCGACTTTTCCAGGATACAAATGGGACTCGGTCTATCGACATGAGATGAGATCTGCTAGTGAGAGAGGTTTAGGTGGGGTCGCTTGCCTTTATAGGGAGTCGTTGCATCCTATTTTTGAGTTCGTCAGCCATGATGAACACTCGCGGTACATCTGGTTCCGCATTGATGGACATAGCGTTGGTTCTGACAGAGACATCTTTGTTGCAGCTTGCTATTTCCCTCCAGTATCTTCTTCCTTTGTAGAGGGTATTGGTTCATCCTACATTGATCTTTCTACAGACATTATCAGATATGCAGAGCGAGGTTACATTTTTCTCACTGGTGACTTTAATGCCAGGACAGCTTCACGGCAGTCTGATTTCTATGATTCTATGGACCAGCTTCGCATACATGCCCTTCATGGAGATGACTTGTGTGTTACTAGGATTTCTGAAGACACTTTGGGGCCCCATTACCACTTATGGCGAATACTTGCTACAATTAGGAGAAGCTCATGAGTTGGCCATTTTTAATGGCTTGACCTGTTGGCCCGACTCTGGCAGATAAACCTGCCATCCCCACAGTGGCGGCCATAGTGTTGTTGATTACCTTATGGGATCACCATCAACCATCTCCCTCATCCATGATTTTCATATTTCTCCTATCATTCTTTCTGATCACTCCTTCCTTTCCTTTAGTCTTGGTACTATTTCTTTGCCTCGACAATTCTCACCTCCACCCTTACCTCGTGCACCCGAATACATCTTTGACCATTCACTCGCACCTACCTATCAGCATTTGCTCATTGCTCACCCCACTGCTCCACATTTTTCCACATCACAACCCGCTTGAAGTGCAAGCTTCCTTCCTTACCACAGCACTCCATACAGCTGCCACTGCTTCCTTCTCCTCTAGACCCCATCATAACAAAAATAACAACAAACCTAGACCGGTGCACCCACCTTGGTATGACGATGAGTGTCATTCCCATCATCACCTTGTCACACATGCTCGCATGCACACCCCTCATCTCTTACAACCCACTCGTCGTCTCTTTACCCGCTTACTTCATTGTAAGAAACGGGCATATGATAGTTTGGAAGAGCGACGACTTATTGGTCTTCTCTATAGTTCCTCCACAGGCGCATTTTGGCGTGAGTTCATTCCCCGTGCTCCAACTCCACTCCTTGATGATTTACGCATTTGGATGAGTATGCCACTGCCTTGTATACCATCGATACTGACACACCTATCTCCATCTCCCCTAGACCTCTTGAGTTTACCTTCTTCACCTCTGATATGGTCCACAATGCCATCAAGAAAATGAACACCAGTAAAGCCAGGGATATTGATGACCTTCAATGCGAGCTTTTAATCCATGCTGCTGATTTACTATCACCTCTCCTAGCCACTCTACTAAATCAAGCCGTTGTCTCTGGTTTTCCTTCTCCTTGGTGCACCAACATCATCCATCCCATACACAAGAATGGCGATCCCAAGAATCCTAGTAACTATCGGACTCTTATGATTGGGCACGTTATTACGAAGTTGTATGGCATTATTCTTCAGTCAGCTGTGAGTACTGAGTCAGAGACCAGGAGATTGCATGCTATGGGCCAAGCTGGGTTTAAAGCTCATTATTCTACTACAGATCATATCTTTACTCTCAGAGCTATTATTGAGGAAGCTCGGCACCGACGAGAGCGAGTTTATTGCTGCTTCGTTGACTTCAGGAAGGCCGTTGACTCTGTCCCACGCTCCTTACTCATCCAGCGGATACGAGACCTTGGTTTTTCTAATGACACAGTCCTAGCAGTGATGGCACTCTATGAGAAAGTATTGGGATGTTTCCAAAGTGACAGAGGTATCTCAGAGCAGATCATGAGCACTATTAGGGTGAAGCAGGGATGTTCCCTCTCCCCTACACTGTTTGGCTTATATATTGATGAGTTGGAGCGAGTTATCGAGCAGTGTGGTGGTTTTGGGTGCAGACTTGGTGACATCTTGATCGCTATTCTTCTTTATGCAAATGATGTGGTTCTACGTTCACCTACTAGAGAGGGGTTACAGAGACAGATTGATTGTCTTCATGATTTCTGTTCCAGATGGGGTCTAGGGGTGAACATTGTGAAGACTAAGGTGATGATCTTCAACACTTCCAGGAGCTTTATGTTGAGACAGGAGCTCCTTTTTGACAGTCGGCCGTTAGAGATTGTCCCTTCCTACACTTACTTGGGCACCCTTTTTACTGGTCCTATATTTAGTATGAGACAGGCAGCCTCTAGTAGGCTTGGGAAAGGCCATGCTTCCCTTGCCCAGATGGAGAGATTTTGCTTCCGTAAGTCTATTCGAGATGTCTCGAGTAAGTGTCAGCTTTTTGACACCATTGTTTCTCCTACAACTCTATATGCATCGGCTGCATGGTGCACGGGCCTTACCTCATCTGACTGGGCTAGTATCTCACGGTTACAGATCACTATGCTCTCACGCATGATTCGGGCTAAGCCTTCAGTACCACATCAGATCATCCTTGTTGAGTTTGCGGTCCCGCCCATGTACCTTGATGCCTTACTCCAGCTCATCACATATATTCAGCGCGTCAGTGCGTTCCAGTCTTCTAAGCAGAGATATACTCAAGCTGCTCTCATTTCATCTCAGCATCTTCACAGTCAGGGCTACCATGTGGCTTGGTTTTCTCAGGCCTCCAGACTTCGTAGCACACTCGGCATCTCTACCACTGCCCTTCCTTCTGGTACCCATGACTACATCAGATGATTCATTTATAGAGCTTACCTAGATCGAGCCTGGAATGGTCAGTTGGGTGTCAAACCCGACTTTTATCGGCTTCATTTTTTGGAGATAGATGTATCAGGGTCCCCACTGCTACCACTGTACCTACGATCTAAATTATCACATGGTCTCAGATTTATATTGGGTCAGCTCCGTGTCTCTTCACACCAGCTTGAGATTGAGACTGGCCGGTTTCAGGGTACCCCACGAGAGGACAGGATCTACCAGCTTTGTTTCCTAGGGGCAGTAGAGACTGAGGAGCATTTTATTTTCATTTGCCCAGCTTATTATGAGATTCGTGGGAGATACCATTGCTTGTTCAGGGATACACCAGTTACTTTGTGCTCACTTGTTACATATGAGGATCCACGTTGTGTTGCACTTATGGTCCGAGAGATGTTTCTATTACGACGGGATCTCCAGCCTCAGCATCAGATTGCTCCTGAAACACAGCTTCAGATTACCTCCTTTTTCTCCAGACGACGTTCATGACCAGTCCCAGACTTAGATGATGATGACGAGGATGAGGACACGACTTTCCATAGAGATCAGAGGCAGCGCACCTCCCAACATTGCCCAGCAGCCAGACCTCTTCGGCCTACTACGAGGAGACGTTTTCCCTGCATTCGACATCGGCAGTAGATCTCAGTTTCGCTCCCCACTGCAGCTTGTATTACATCTTTTTTCAGTAGCAATAGCAGCAGCAATAGCAGTGTCACCTCCAGGACTTGATCTGCGGCTTGCTTCCATTATACATAGCCACTTCTTGCTTTCTACCTTTTGGTTTAGTTAACACTGATAATTGTGTTTAGATTTATTATATATGCTTTTCTTTCAATTTTTTGGAGACGTTTTTCATACGCTCCAAGATGGTCCACATACTTGATATGTACTTATTTGTCTTATATGCCTTTTGGCATGGAAAAGACATTAATAAAGCTTTCTCTCTCTCTCTCTCTCTCTCTCTCTCTCTCTCTCTCTCTCTCTCAGCGATGGTGACTGTCCATCGCTGATCTCTCCCTCCCCCCCCCCTCTCGCCCTCCTCTCCCACCTCCATGGCACGTAAAACCAGGGGGAGCCCTTGCTCCCCCACTCCTCCCCGACCCCCTCCATCACCCTCTACCCCACCCCCATCCGCACCTACTGCCGCTCCACCTACTGCTTCGCCCCCCTCCTCCACTCCACGCTGCCCACCAATCTTCCGCTCCACCTACCTCCGCTCCATCTGCTGCCGACCAACACCAACCACCATTCTCTGTCCACCAACTGCCCTCCTCAGCTCCACCCGCTACCCTGCCCTACCCATCTGCTGATCTGCCCCCTTCTTCCGCTCCACCCGTTGCCCATTCACCCTCTTCTGCTCCACCTAATACCCTGCCCTACCCATCTGCTGCTCCGGCCGCCTCCTCCGCCCCACCTGCTGCCCTGTCCTGCCCACTTGCTGCCCCTCCTCTCCACTCCCCCTCCACAAGCCATCCTGCTACTGAGCAACAGGTCCCTTCTACTGCGCAACAGACCCCCACTGCTGCGCAACAACAATCCCACTCGAGCCCTCCCTCATTCCCTGTCCCTTCGACTCCCATCTCTACCAACGCTACTCCAGACACCCCCTTCTTGTCTCATGCCGACTACACCTCCAAATCCTTTGAGACTTTCCTAGCCTACCAACTGAAAGAATTGAAGGCAGATGTGCAAACTCTGAAACTGGAAATCATCCACCTACGCACAAAGAACCAACAGCTCTGGACCGAAATGGAAAATGAATATGCTTCCCAGCCAGAAGAAGAGACAAAGATGCATGGGAGCATCCCGGGACCCCCTCCACACCACCTACATCTTGGAATATGGAACTGTAATGGCATACACTCATCATCCACGGCTGGAGATCTTACCGACTTCATCACAATCAGAGATATATTATTTTTTATGGAGACACACGAGAGCCGAGAGAGAGGACTACCCACATTTGCAGGTTACAGATGGGATTCAGTTTATAGGACAGAGACTCGATCAGCGGGTGGCAGAGGTTCGGGTGGAGTTGCATGTCTTTATCGAGAGTCACTACAACCAGTTATAGAGTTTCTCCGACATGATGCACAGGCACGATACATATGGGCTCATATCACTAGGCGAGCTATCGGTTTGGATAGGGATCTCTTCATTGCTGCCTGCTACTTCCCTTCAGAGTCCTCCTCCTTTGCAGACGGATCCGGCTCTCCTTATACTGATCTCTCCGCAAACATTGTCAGATTTACAAATCGGGGTTATGTCCTTCTCACTGGCGACTTTAATGCCAGGACTACTACCAGACAGGTGGATTTCCACGACATCATATTACGTACACGAGCTATTGATTGTGAGGACATTGGCATCACTAGGAGCTCAGAGGATATGATGGGCCCTATCACGAGTTATGGAGAGTACGTACTACAGATGGGTGAGGCTCACGAGTTGGCCATTTACAATGGCTTGGCTTGCTGGCCACATTCTAGCAGATTCACTTGCCATCCACATAGTGGGGGACACAGTGTTGTCGACTATCTCATGGGGTCACCAGCTTTTATCCCACTTATATCTGATTTCCACATTCTTCCCACTACCCTTTCCGATCACTCCTTCCTATCTTTCAGTATGGGCTCCATCCCGACTTCCCAACCACTCATTATTCCATCCATCTCTCGTGCACCCAAATACACTTTTGATCGCTCTCACATCAAGACATACCAGGAGGCCGTCAGTTCATTTCTTTGTCATTTTCCCCACCACACGTTGTTGGAAACACAGGCTATCTTCCTTACCACGTCACTACATACCGCTGCATCATTTTCCTTTCCCTCCAAACCACATCGACGCCCACCCACTCCGTCACACCCTATCCGACCTCCTCGGTTTGACGCCAAGTGTCGTATCCTCCGTCTCCAAGTCACCCAAGCTAGATTGCATAATACACACCTTCTTCCTGCAGCTCGTCGATCTTTCCATTATGCCCTCTGACGGAAGAAACGGACGTATGAAACTCAAAAAGGGAAAAGCTTAGTCGATTCCCTTTGCAGTTCCACCTCCGGTGCCTTCTGGAGAGAATTCATCCCCCGTACCCCACCTCCTCCCCTCATTGACCTCCATACCTGGACTACATACGCCACTACCTTATATACTGCACCCACGGACACACCCGTCTCCATTTCTCCCCGACCGACTACTTTCACTTTATTCACCCGGGACATGGTCCTGACCGCATCAAAAGACTGAAAACCCGTCGCACCCGTGATATTGACGACCTTGAATACAAATACACTTTCACCGATCCTAGCCACTTTGCTTAATCGAGCAGTTGTCTCCGGCTTCCCTTCCTCCTGGTGCACCAACATCATCCACCCCATTCATAAAACTGGTGACCCCATGGACCCTAGTAACTATCGCACCATTATGATTGGACATATCATTGCTAAGTTATATGGCACCATCCTCCAGTCAGCAATTAGTTCTAAGGCAGAGTCTAGGAGATTACATGCATTGGGCCAGGTAGGTTTCAGAGCACACTACTCCACCACAGATCATATCTACACCCTTCGGGACATTATTGAGGAGGCTAGACACAGATGAGAACGGGTCTACTGTTGTTTTGTTGACTTCAGGAAAGCCTTCGACTATGTTCCACGATCCCTTCTCATTCAGCGTCTACGTGATCTTGGTTTTTCTACTGACATGATCTTGGCAGTGATGGCACTATATGAGAGAGTCCTTGGCTGTTTTTGGAGTGATACCGGCATCTCAGACCACATCTGGAGCACTATTGGCGTGAAACAGGGTTGCTCTCTATCCCCAACCCTGTTTGGCCTATATATTGATGAGCTTGAGAGATTTATTGAGGGGTGCAGTTGCATAGGTTGCAGGCTTGGGAGCATCTTGATTGCTATACTTTTATATGCAAATGACGTGGTCCTCCTATCTTCTTCCAGAGAGGGATTACAGCGACAGCTAGACAGTCTTCATGCCTTCTGCAGTAGATGGGGATTGGGGGTTAACATATTGAAAACCAAAGTTATGGTTTTCAACACATCGAGAGCTTTTATGCAACGCCAGGAACTCATCTTTGATGGGCAACCCTTGGAGGTCGTATCTTCTTACACTTACCTTGGCGTGCTTTTTACAGGTCCTATCTTTGGCATGCGACAAGCAGCCTCCGCCAGACTTGGGAAGGGTCACGCCTCCCTTGTCCAGTTAGAGCACTTCTATTTCAGACGGTTTATTCGGGATGTCCCGAGTAAATGTCAGCTTTTTGATACTCTCGTTACTCCCACAACCCTATATGCAGCAGAGATATGGTGTGCGGGTCTTACATCTTCGGATTGGGCCAATATTTCATGACTGCAAGTTCTCATGCTATCTCGGATGATACGGGCTAAGCCATCTGTCCCACATCAGATTATCCTGACAGAGTTCGCGGTCCCTCCCATTCAGTTATCCGCCATCTTCCAGCTTATTCTATATATTCAGCGTATTATGACGTTACCCACAGATGAGCAGAGATACACACAGACGACACTTGCCTCCTCGCGAGACCTTTATGATCAGGGGCATCGACTATCATGGTTCTCTCAGGCCTCCCGGATACTGGATACACTTGGGATTTCTATCACAGACCTTCCATCGGGCACCCATGAGTATATCAGACGCTTTCTCTATAGAGCATACCTGAGCCGGACATGGCAGGGACAGCTCGGGGTCAAACCCGACTATTACAAGACACACTTTCTGGAGCTAGACACAGTTGGATTTCCAGTTTTGCCACACTATCTCACCTCAGGACTATCTCATGGGCTCCGATTTATTCTGGGCTAGTTCTGAGTGTCCTCACACCAGTTGGCGATTGAGACTGGATGCTTCCAGGGTACCCCACGAGAGGAGCGGCTTTGTCAGTTATGTTCATTATCTATGGTTGAGACAGAGGAGCATTTCCTTTTCACATGTCCAGTTTACTATGAGATCAGAGGGCGATATCATTGCCTTTTTTGTCAGACACCAGTTACATTACGATCCCTCATCTCATATGAGGACCCTAGATGTGTGGCACTTATGATACGTGAGATGTCCCTCCTGCGTCAGGGCCTATGTCAGACAGCTCAGCACACCTATCCAGACACAGTCTCAGATTACATCCTTCTTCTCTCGCCGGAGATCACGTCCTGATGCAAACATGACTGACAGCGATTGCGACAACATTCCCAGACCTAGGATGCAGAGACGACGCACCACCCAGCCTCAGGCGGTCACGAGAGTTGCACGCCCTACTAGACCTCTTACACAGAGACACACTCTACATGCTCCTGTTCACAGGCGACGTCAGCGGGCTCCTGCACTTCCTCATGCTCCAATCAGGGGTATAGGTTCATCTATTTCAACAATAGCCATCGGGGATGATCCGTCTCTAGGTTCAGTGTCTTTGGAGCCTACTAGCCGCTTACCTGCTCCCTCACACTCTTCATTAGAGGCATCTGTCCATACCATATCTTGGGTTACCCTCAGCCCTTCCTTCTCTATGTGTTTCTGCCAAGCTTTTATCGGGGGTTTCTCTCCTTCTAATCTAATCACATAACCCTCATTCTACGGTCTACTTGTGGTTGACTCAAAGGTTGTTTGGAATCAAGGAGTGTGTCTTTCATGAAATCATGGCCTACCGGCTCTTGTATTTGATTTTCAGTATTCATACTATTCTTTTGTGACCAACATTGAATTGTCACACTCTCTACAATATCTACAAAGAGTCTTGGAATATGTAGGTGCAATGTCTTTTACAAAAGTGGAAGTATCAAGTGGTGGATTCTTCAAAATAGAAACATCCTTATGTTGTAGTGGCTCTTCTTTGGCCAAAGGGATATTAGGTACCCTAGCTCTAATACTTGATATCTTTCGCGATATCAAATCGATATCACATTCTTCAGTTTCATTCATCCTTTCAGTATCAGAGAATTGTTTTCCTATTGTTGGCATTACTACATCTTAGCATCATCGATACAATCGACAGACTAAGTTCCAGATGGATTCTCAAGCCGAATGGATCCAATTATCATTTGTGGAAATTTAAGATGAAGACTTTGTTGATAGCCAACAAGTTATGGGATGTTGTTACAGGTACCGAAATAAAGCCTGAAGACGACACAGAAGACTCAAAGTGGAAATTGAAGGATGGTAAAGCTTTCACGCTCATCATCCTTAATATATCAGATACTTAGATTGGACACATAGCTGAAGCTAGAACTTCAAAAGAAGTTTGGGACATCCTGATCTCACTATATGAAGTGAGGGACGTAACTACCAAATTACATCTACAAAGAAAATTCTTCACTTTCAAGATGTCTAATAGTGATTCTCTCAAGAGTCACATTAACCAGTTTAAGAGTCTCTTGCAACAAATGGCCGCTGTCGGATCAGTCATAGACGATCAAGACGCAATCATGACATTGCTTTCAAGCCTGCCCTCTACATATGAGAACTGGGTGATGATCATATCGACACACTCAGATCTAACTCTTACCAGAGTTATCACTATGTTGCTACAAGAAGATAATCGAAGAAGTCAGGACGTTTTGTGTACTTCCTCCTCTCAGGCTCTATATGTCAACAAAGGTTCTAAGCGACAGAAACAAAAAAGCTCCAAGAAGGCTACAACGAATCAGAAGCAGACTCAAAGTCAAGCACAATCATCAGATCCACAATTAAAGAAGAAGATGTTTTACAGGTATTGCAAGCGCAATAACCATGAGATCAAGGATTGCCGAATTCTCCAAGCGAAGAATGCAGCCAAGCAACCTGATCAACAAGCAAACACAGTTTCATCATCTCCCCAGGTCGAAGTGGACGAAGGCGCATTTATGGTCAAAGACCAAAATGCAATTTTGGATGATTCATGGTTTCTGGATTCTGGAGCAACTCAACATATGGGTACTCTTTAAATGACAGACATAGTAAACCTGCATTAACTGCATCTGCACCATATTTTGGACACTATTCACCTACTACTCTTTATAACAAAAAAAATTCTCGGATTTCATCATCTTGAGGTAGCTAAGAGAAGATATCTGACACACTACAAGCATTTGTGTTTGTTGAAAATAACTACCATTATCCTGTACCAATCGCAACCAAAATTAAATCTGAGAGCTGTAAAAATTCGATATAGAATGTGGCATAGTAGGAATTAAGTCTTTTCTCTCAAATCAAAAACTCAACTTAGAACTTGCCTGTTTGTAATATTCAACAGCCAATGCACAAATATTTGGTTTGAGTTTTCAAAGATTGACATAGCTAATGGCAAATGTCGAAAAGTGAAAGATCAAATTTACATACAAAATAGTGGGAGTACCTTATACATGGGCATTTGAGCAAGTCCTACTCCATGCTACCTAAAGAAAATATATTAAAATTGCAATGGGGTCCTAGTACATACCAGATATACATGGTTTAGAAGCACTTTACCTGTTCAAAGGTCCCTTGAAACATGAGAACAAAAGGAGGACGATAAAGAGCTGCCAAAGAATCTTTGATTGCACCTGCGCTCGAAGTATCTTTATCCACTCCTTTTAAGCTCCATGCAGCCTTTGCATTGGCTTCATCTTCAAAATTTCTGAAAGCGTCCACTGAACTGGGCTGATTAGATGTGTGTGCCATTCGCTGCGCGCTGTAATGCAAAAAAAAACATCAGAAAACAGATACAAGACTTCAGTTAAAAAGCTCTATCCGTTAACTCACAAGTCCTTGCCACAAAAGATGAGAGTATGGCAGGCACTAGAAGCTAAAGAAAAAAAAACTTGAATTACCCTAAAATTTGACTCGATGGTCATATAGAATTGAAACACACCAGATATTTTCCTATTTATGCAATTAGAATTTACTACTATTTAAAAAATATAATAGTGCACCTTTCTGTTGAGGCATTATTAGATGTATGCAATCAAGTGCAAAATAATCTACCAAGAAAAAAATGTATCGTACATTAATCGACTGGCCAGCTCATCATGGGTGTTAAGTAATCAAATGTATTGACAACTCGGGATAGACGAACATACATTTACCTACTATGTACTGCCTCCTTGAAGTAGATGAATGGAATGCTTATATGATAGACAGCCAAGTGAATGGATGCATTGACTGTCAAAGGTAATCAGGGCCTAATTACCTGGAGGGCCATAATGGGTACTTGAATGGTGAGGCCGAACACTATGTTGCAAAGAATTAACATCTTTCGGGACAAAAGCACAAACTATTATTGAGCCGAACAGATCATGTTATAGCTCAATAGAAGAATATATTGAAAGTTCAGCGATATAATATTTGCATGATGAAAAGCAAGCCCAATGGATGGAAAACTTCAAGGGAAAAGGTCACAAGAATTATGTCTAGGTAGCTTTGGATCCAAAAAGCAAAAGCAATGCATTAGATAAAATTTGGGCACTATTCTCAACATTATATCTATTTGTGAAATTTGAATATATCCAATTTCACAAATTTATAGAGAAGTCAGTGATGTCATAAGGTAAAGCTTAGAAACAATACACGAGCAACTCAAAAAGTCAAAGGATCTAAGCCAAAACAATATATATCTCCTATTCGATCTTGCATGAAAAAAGTTGCATTTCCCACAAAGATCATCTCGTTGGTCAAGGTGCAGCTTCTGTGCCTACTGATAAGAGTAACTTTTGGTTATTTTTCTGTCTTCCTTTATTGGTTACTATAACACTACTTGTGAATTTGCAATTAGCTCCAAGACATAGGCCAAGGGGATTCCCTTCTCCTAGTGATGAGTCTCTTATTTGCATCTGCGGCCTTGTAGCAATACATTGGAGGGGAAGATGATGAGAATTCCCTTCCTCTCCAGATCCAGGTTCTCATAGTAGTCAAACGTATTGTGCAACATGATCTTGCTGCAATCTGCATCTTCCTACACCTAGTCTTGAAGGCAGTACATGTAGACTTGCCTGCATCTTCCTACACCTAGTCTTGAAGGCAGTGCATGTAGACTTGCCTGCATCTTCGAGAAGTTCATCTTCTAGTCCAGCAATGAAAACAATAAGATTGAAAAATCTCTCTTACATTATAGAAGGATATCTACAAACATACACAAAGTAACTTCAAAAAGAGAATTCTTTTCTTCAACAAGGAGGTTTATTGTGGCTCTTTCGCTTCATTCTTAGAGATGTATCAACAATAACTCCCCTGAAATTAAACATCTACTTAACAGCAACAATTGACCGGCTGCACACTAATGTGTAGATATCCAATCGTAGATTCCTAATAACCACTTAGGATAATTCCACATGAATTTTGACCTACATTAAGTAATAAGCTAGAATTTTTGTTAGGTTTTACATGTGATGGTTTATGACTATCCAAATCCTGTTGAATACAGAACAGGTTCCTATCATGAAAGTGGGATATAAATATTAATCTCGAGAAAAAAGTATGAGATGAATTAATTACATACTTGTAATGATAATGAGACGGACAGTGGTGACACGGATTCCCTCTAGATCCAGAGGTATGACCTCAACCAAGCTGATGGCATAGCTGCCTATGACAGTATGAAATCTTAACTCACTTGAAAGAAAACACTTTAAGAGCAATGACTTATCTCGAATAGCAAGTAGCAACCCTCTCTTCATATCTAAAACCTTACCGGTACTGGTAGACATCCTCATACAAAGCTTCTCGTTTCACAGGTAGCGGTGGACGAACATAATCTGATCCACCTTCATTCATGCTGCAAAATGAGGGAAAAAAGGTTCAAATATCTGATCACACCATACAAATTGAAAACGTAATTAAATCACAAAAATTTGCATCTCAATGGCTTATTAAATTGCAACGTTTGCATTAAATAAAACAATACGCACTATCTCAACAAAATAATAAGAGAGAATTTTCAATCTACATAAAAAGCTAGAAGTATACAAACTTTTCATAATTGCATATAGGAAGTTAGGGAGAAGAGTTTTAAAAGCAGATTCACCCGAATGCTGCAACCATGACTAATGCACAGATTGCAGTTACCCTTTATGTCTTGAAAATAATTACCTATCTGGATGAACTGTGTCAACAACAGGATCGACCGTTGGTACTGCAGATGGACCAGATCCACTAGGTGCAGCTACAGGCTGAAGGGACTCAGAAAAATCCGTGTCTCCACCAACCTCGTTGTTGCCAGCAAAATAGAGTTGAATTGCTTCTTCAAGTTGCCAACCGGTTGCCTTAACACACACAAATACGTGAGACAATGGCATGACACATTCTCCACAATATAATTGAAGAATATATCTAAGGGATGCATTATAGAACCATTAACTAGCTAACTAGCAGCTAGTGATATTCTCTAGAAATATATCAACTGATTGCAATAGGCTGCTTTTCTAGTCCTCCTCCAAAGAAAATTTGCCTCTCTAAGTTCTAACACAAATTTCACAAAACATTAAGAAAGCAGAGGCATCCCTTTTGAGGACATACATATCGATATATACTGTGTCTGTGTGCTGCACATAGCTGCAGCGAATTGTGATTCACGAATGAAATTCGCACATGCGAATCGCCATAAAAATATATATATTTCTCGCAGATTTTTTAGACCTGAGATGTACCAGAATTGAACCGAAAACTACTGAATACCCATTTACTCTCAATCCTCTATGCTTTCTCTTTCTACTGATACCCATATTGCATGTGTTTACACAAAAATGAATTCTTTCTTTACAAATCGCGATTCGACCCCCAGTGATTCGCAGGTCACAATTCAAATCACAATTCGCGAATCGTCGATGCAACTATGATATGTATGTATGTATATATCATAGTTGCCCAGAATCGCATTTCTGGGCAAAAACGTTCCCAGAAACGCGATTACCAGAATCGTCAGAAGAAAAAACAGATATTCATGATATTGCATTGCTTTGCATGTTATACTAAATTGTGCCTTTCTCAGTTCTCCCTCAAAGAAACTCATATCTCTATCAGTAAAAGCTACCAACCGAGGACCTATCAATGGTATTCATAGTTTCCAGTAAAAGTTTCCAGCCTCCCATCCCATGACTTAAAGTCTCATTTGCAGAGATGGCTGTGCCATGCATATCAACTTGAGCCACACCATGCATTCACATATTTTTGAGGTTCCAAATGCAGCTAAATAAGGCCCTAACTGCCAAAACAACTTAAAAGCCAATAAACCCTTACTTGACATCCTAACTCTTCCCTATTTAACACAATCAATGTTGTCAACATTTGATTGAGTCATGACAGCTTGTGATTGAATAGCCACATCAAGTGTTTGATGATGATCCTGCAGCAAAGGTTGATGAGCAATCCATCAATGGGCTTCTCCCTTATGGTCTTGTCATTAGGTCTAGCTTCCAATGAGCTAAATTTTGAACTTGATGTCAAGGTCAATTGTGTGTAGCTAAACCTGAGAATGATAACTAGTAGGAATGAGAGCACTCTGGAAGTTTAAGCCAATTGGCATCATAGGCCTCGTTGGACCCAATAGTAGCCCTAAATGAAATTGACAAAAAAATATCAACAGTAACACGACAAGCCACTCTGACTTTTAACCTTGACAGAATCCAACATGCATTGTTGCACCCAAATTGGACCACATTGTACCTGAAACATTCGGCGACCTACATAAATGAACTGCCCTTACTAAATGCTTTAATGCGATACCCATATTGCCCACCAAAAAAAAAAAAAAACGTTTCTGAGAAACGCTTCCCCATTTCAAAAACGCATTTCTGAACGCGTTTTCAGAAATGCAGTACAACTATGATATTATATATATATAATATCATGAACGCGGACGCGCGTCCGGACGCGGACGAGTCAGGGGTGCGTCTGCGTCCGGACACGTCCGCGACTTTCAAAAAAAAAAAAAATTTCAAAAAAAAAAAAATGCAGGCACTAGCCCACGCTGTCCCACATCCCCAAAGCGAAATAAAAGCAATTTATGGCCCCTCCCCCCCCCCCCCCCCCCTCGGAATTAATTATCAGAGGGTGTCTGGCACCCACCTGCCCCCTCTTGTTAAAAAATAGGAAAACAATACCCAAAAAAATTTGCAACAGACCTAACCACTGCCCATGCCTCCCATAACTGAGATATTACCAAACAACGATGACTAATGAGCACTTCATAAATTATTACGAACCTTCATTGGGAACTAAGCTCCAAAAAAGCGGCAAAGAAAGATCTGAGAGTGGTTTGGAGTGAAGATGATGGTTTGTATGGCAAACATATTACTGATTTAGGGTTTAGGGTGCATCAGTTACTGTCTCAAAGAAGTGAATGCTCACCAGAGGATTTGGGAGAGGTGAACGCTCACCAGAAGAGTGACAAGCTCTCAGGACCAGAAGTCTCTAGGGGAAATCAATGCTCACCAGAAGAGTGACAAGCTCTCAAGACAGGAAACCACTAGACCGACACACTACCATGTCTTATATGATGAGATCGGTTTCCCCCCGGATGAACTTCAACAGCTTACTAATTACTTATGCAAAACTGTGTCATTCACTACAGAAAACCACAAGACGTACACACTACTGTGTCTCGGTTGATGAGATCGGTTTCTCCCCGGATGAACTTCAACAACTTACTAATTACAAATGGCACTACTTGAACACGCTACAACACGCTGTCGAAATTTTGCGTACCAACACGGGGGCTCCGAAACATCTCCCAATTTTCAAGTCCCAACCGGACAAAGTGTCCCTGAAGCCCTATTTAACGTCGAACTTCGGACGGACGTTGCGGGCCGACCGTTGGTCGTTTCCTCATCCTGTTTGTTCCCACAGGTTCATATCAAGGTTGTCCACTGGCCGAAACAAACTGCACCTGAAACGGATCCCGTTTGGAGAAACGGGGCCGTCGGACGGAGAGTTGCAAAACTAGTCCATTTCGCTTGACCTAATTGTGTTTCTCTCCAGTCGAAGGGCCATTTTGACCGAACGATACCCGAATCAAACCAGGCTCGATCCCTTGGGTTCGTATCGGGATCACGAACCTGTGGACTGTGTTCCCGGACCATTGATGCATTCTACACAGTACCATGGCCTATGTGATGAGATAGATTTAGGGTTTAGGGTGGTACAACATCACATGGGCAACTAATTGGAGCAGGTCCTGGTAGATGTCCGCCGACACAACAAACGGAAGCAAGAAGCAGAATTTCACGAGAGCCAGCAAGAGATAATGGCGCGACTACCGGAGCTATAGCCACGTGCCCTCACGGTCCTCGGACCTGCTCCCCCCTACCCCAGCTGGCGAGGGCGAGGAAATGCAGCGGATTCGAATTAACTTCACCGCAGAACAGTTGGCCATGGTCCGGGAAAGGGTCCCTCGTCGTCGGGCCAGCCAGTAGGTCTTCTGGTTCCCTCTAGTGAATGGCACAGTTATGATGACCATTCACTCTTCTGGTGACCATTCACTCCCTGTAGTGAATGGCACGGTTCTAACGACCATTCACCACTGTTAGCAGCAGTTTTGCTGCAGTTGTTTTCATCATGCTACGGAATCGAGGACGCACACCACACAAACACCTCAAACCGTGCCAAAATGTTGGCCTTTTGTTTGGTTTGGGATTTAGGGTTTGGGGAACAAACAACCAGAAGGAGGATATCAAAGATACTATCGAGCAAGATTCTGATGATGATGAGGAGTACAAGCCTTCAGTGCGCCAGACAAAAAGTTCCAGCTCTTCCATAAGTCTGGACTGTGACAAGTATTGAAGTTGCTTGACAGGGACGGTGTGAGTGAAAGTCAATTAAAGCATGTTTTGCAATAAGAACACAGTTTGAAAGGTAATTTTATGAGCTTCACTGCCCATTTCCTGAACTCTGACACCCAAGGAAGCAACATAGATCAGGCAATGATCAATACCCTTTCATCTGGATGTTTGGCCAAGAAGCTTTGCAAGAAAGCAATGGTCAAAAATGTCTTTCCAGTGCATGGAGATGGTAGGAGTGGTTCCGACGCCAGTACGTGATCCCGGATTTTACCACATCATCAATTGCTCCGTCTTGGACTCCGCGTCAAACTTTTCTGGTGAGCCTCTAGAGACAGCACCCACTGGTTTCTGATCCACTAATCAAAAACCAGCTGGTGTTTTCTCTGAAGGCTCACCAAAAACGTTTGGCGTGGAGTCGAAAACGGAGCAATTAATGGCGTGGTAAAATCCGGGAGTACGTGGAGGCGACACAACCACTCCTTTCATATGCATGCCCTGGACGGACCTTTTTGGCCATTGCTTTCTTGCAAGGCTTCCTGGCAAAATATCCACCCAGGAAGGGTACTGAACATTGCCTGATATATACTGCTTCGTTGGGTGTTTGAGTTCAGGAAATGGGCAATGAAGCCAAAACCTAAATCATAAAACAATATAAAGCCAACATAACTACCTTTCAAACTCTGTACAAATTGAAAAACCCGCTCTAGCTGGCTTTCATTTACACCATTCCCGTCAGTAACCAAGCAGCTTCAGTACGTTTGTCGCACTCGCTAGTTACGGAAGAGATCGAACTTTCTTCCTGGCTAACTGAAGGCTTGTACTCTTCATCATCAGAAGAATCTTGCTCAACAGTGTAGTTGATGTCCTTCTTTTCCCCGTTTGTTTGCTAGCCCTTGGCCCTAAAGCATACGATAGGTCCACACTTTTGCACGTTTTGATGGGCTTGTGTGGTGTGCGTCCTCAATTCCATGGCTTGATGAAAACAACTATGGAAAAACTGCTGATCACAATCTTGAACTCCAGAAGTTAATGGACACCAGAAGAGTGAATGGTCAATAGAACTATGCCATTCACTACAGGGGACCACATGACCGACCATCCTGCAAGAGGTATAGCTACCTCTGTTAGCACAGGCCTACACAGTACTCTATCTTACATGATGTGATCGATTTCCCCCCGCATGAACGTCAACAGCTTACTAATTACTTATGCTAAAACGTTTCATTCACTACAGGGAACCACGAGACCTACACAGTACTATGTCTTGTATGATGTGATCGGTTTCCCCCCGGATGAACTTCAACAGCTTACTAACTACTTATGCAAAACTGTTTCATTCACTACATGGAACCATGAGACCTACACAGTACTCTGTTTTATATGATGTGATCAATTTCCCCCCGGATGAACTTCAACAGCTTACTAATTACTTATGCAAAACTGCTTTATTCACTACAGGGAACCATGAGACCTACACAGTATTTTGTCTTATATGATGTGATCGGTTGCCCTTCGGATGAACTTCAACAGCTTACTAATTACTTATGCAAAACTGTTTCATTCACTACACACAAGTGCAGCTTTGATGTTAAATCTGCACATACCTGTGGTGCAATGCCTACGACAGAACGAGGACGTGGGGTGGGGTTGATGATGTTTATGGATGTGGTTATGATGATTATGGTTGTGGCTTGTTTTGATAGTTATGGCTATGCGGTTGTGGGTTTATGATGATTTGTTAGGGTTTATGGTGTTAAGTTGACTGTGCCATTTGTTAGGGTGTCGGGTTTAGCGTCTTATGTTAAATGGTTGAACATGATGCATATGTTATGAGAGAGATGCAGATGTGTTGGTCTCTCTCTCTCTCTCTCTCTCTCTCTCTCTCTCTCTCTCTCTCTCTCTCTCCAGCGATGATCCTCAAAAATACACGTAGCGGCCTCCTGCATCTATAATCTTGTGGCTGCTGGAAAAGCGCTCCTATAGCAATGTTGAAAATGGAACGAGAGACTAGTCGCTGCCAGCATCACTAAAGATCTTAAATGTACAAAGGAGAATACATTGGTCTAAAATCGCTCATCCTGAAATGCAGTGTTGAAGGTAGTATCATGATGCATATGTTATGAGAGAGATGCAGATGTGTTGGTCTCTCTCTCTCTCTCTCTCTCTCTCTCTCTCTCTCTCCAGCGATGATCCTCAAAAATACACGTAGCGGCCTCCTGCATCTATAATCCTGTGGCTGCTGGAAAAGCGCTCCTATAGCAATGTTGAAAATGGAACGAGAGACTAGTCGCTGCCAGCATCACTAAAGATCTTAAATGTACAAAGGAGAATACATTGGTCTAAAATCGCTCATCCTGAAATGCAGTGTTGAAGGTAGTATTTTGAAAATTTAAAGAAGCCGTGAATGAAGAAGGCAATGTGTTGTTCGCTGACCCTCTCTATGACAACGATGGATGCCTGATTTTGCCTAACACTGAAATTGAAGGCGCGACCATCACTGCTGTCCACCTGCCATTGAAGAAGGCCTTGCTTTACTTACGATGGAAGATCATTTAGGCAGCATTGAATGAAGAACCAGATCACTGATGATAGTGATGGTGCAGTGCATGCTTCTTAGACACTCTTGTTGAAGTCAATACATTTGTAGAATGCAACAGTGAGCAGAATCAAAAACCTCATCTCTCTCTCTCTCTCTCTCTCTCTCTCTCTCTCTCTCTCTCTCTCTCACAGTTCAGTTAGCAGTCCATCGCACTTCAAGATTAATCCTGGATCTTTCTTTGAGGAGACTCACTGGTTGTTGGGCTCTGAGATTTTAAGTCATTAGTCACCAATCATCTCTCTCTGGAAATGGCGCCCTCACGGAAGAAGGCCAGCCCTCGCTCCATCTCTCCACGGGCCAGCCCTCCACAGCCTAATGGGCCTCCTGCTGACTTGGCGTCCTCCCCTGCTGAAGTGGCACCCTCCCCTGCCACGTCCCCTGCTGAGATGGCAGCTGATGCGGACCTTGCTGTGGCTGTTGCCTGTGTGGCAGCCGTACCTGCTGTACCTGCAGCTGTTGTACCTCTCTGGGGTCGTGGACAAGTCCATGGCGGTGAACTCTGCCGAAGTAGCCATGTGCCGCAAATCACCCTTGAGCTTGTGTAGCCGTCAAGCATGATGAACTGGTAGGCGAAGCGGGTGCGAGCGGGCTTCTTCAAGTCGAGCCTGCATTGACAATCAGAATGAGAGGCACACATGAAACGAGCAAAAAAAAAGAAGCATCTTGAACGAGCCAAAAAATAAATACCATATTTCCTGCTGAATGTGCGGAAAAGGGCAGTCATGCGGCGCTTGCGTGTGACGAAGTCCACAACCGCAAGTGCCCTCGTGAGAATCTCACTGACCCAAGGCAAGCGCCCGATGGAATGCAGGAGGAGGTCCAGTGAGTGTGCAGCACATGGAGTCCACATAATGGAGGGGTACTCTGCCATAAGAAGGTCCCCCATACCGCGGCAGTTGGATGCATTGTCCGTCACAACCTTTCGCGGTAAGTTCACACGATCAGTTCACAGCTTGGAAACACATTGCAATCAATCGAAAACCACGCAAAACTTTTGTATCAACATTAAGCAGTAAATGACCAAGCAACTAATGAAAAAAATTGTACTTGGACAACGCGTTGTGGCCTGACCTCCTCTATCGCTGCGCGGATGATGTCGTAAATGTACTCGGCCGAGTGCACTCTCCCTGCCTCGGAGGCGTCGATGCTGCGCAGGAACATGGAACCGTAACAACTAGAAACAATCACGTTGATGAGTGGACGTCTACGACGATCAGTCCACCCGTCAGCCATGATGGCACATCCGTATCTATCCCAAGCCTCCTGCAGTGCGGCCAGTCTCTCTCTGACTGATGCAACCCAGTCCTAGAGCAAAGGGCCGCGTAGTGCGTCGGCTGTGCGTGGTGTGCAACCGGGCCCGCAGACTCAAAAGATGCGGGATGATGCCATGATAAAGGGGAGGTTCAGATCATAAAACATCTATGCTATGGTCCTGGTGGCCTCTCTGTGCTGCCCCTCTCTGAAAGATCCCGGCATGGACATCTGCCTGGTGCCTCGGGATGTGGATGGCTAGGAGGATGTGGATGGACGATGCAGATCTGGAGGTGGTGGCATAGGTGCAGGTGCGGAAGCGGAGGATGTGGACGGGCCGTGCAGATTTGACGGTGATGGCAGAGGCGTAGGTGCAACAGTGGAGGCTATGGATCCATGGGGAGTACTGGCGGAGGGGATACGGGTGGCTGTGGCGGAGAGGCAGAGGCGGTGGCGGGTGCGGATGCGACGGTGGAGGTGGAGGTGGGGGCGCCGACGCTGGGTAACTAGGGGTAGGGTCGGTGGCAGTGGGTGCACCAATGGAAACAGAGTTTGCGGCATCTGTGGACGGCTTGTCGGGCTCAGCAACTGGCTCAGAATATGCCTCGAAAATGCGACCCCTCTCCGCAGCGGGGATGACCATACAAACGCCAATCCCATAGCGTCCCCTCGTGGGTCGGACTCGCAACCCCCCCAGATGTCCTCGAACCCGAGAGGCATTCCCTGTGAACTGCTTTCGACAAAAAGGGCAATGCCACTTTTTGTCGGGCAACAACTCCACCTCATCCCAGATGGGACGAGCGACCATATCTCTCTCTCTCTCTCTCTCTCTCTCTCTCTCTCTCTCTCTCTCTCTCTCTCTCTCACACACACACACACACACACACAAGCACGCAAATCTAATATCTCTCTCTCACCCTAAACCCTAAACCCTAAACCCAAGCACCCTAAACCCTAAATACTAAACTCACACACACACACCATGTCTCGTACACGTGCGCACACACACACACACATAAATTACCACACACACAATCATCACACACACACACAAACACCATAACTCTCTCTCTCTCTCTCTCCTCTCAGGCTTCTGTGGAACAGTCCGCAGTGCCCGCGCCTTTTTGTTTTTTTTTTTTTTTTCAACGCGTCCGAGGCCCTTACGCGTTCTGGGCATCGAACGCTGGACGCGTCCAGAGGACACGTCCAGCCAAAAAAAGAAATAAATAAATAAAAAAAGACGCGTCCGACCCCGCGTCCGGGGGTCGGTCGGGTCCGAGTCCGATCGTCGGACCTGGACACGGACGCGGGCATTCTGGCCCGGACCCTCATGTCTGATATATATATGTATCATAGTACCCTCTGGTACCGCTGGTATGGTACCGCCGGTACCATATCAGTGGTACCGCCGGTACGGTACCGCCCTGGGATCCGCAGTACCAGGGCGGTACCATTTTTAATATTTTTTTTTATTTTTTAATATATTTTTAGTAGTTTTTTTTTGCATATTAACTACCAAAAAAGGACAAAAAAAAGTAAAAAAAGGGGGTTCTGGGTGTAAAAAAAGAGGGTGCAGTACATGATGCAGAGGACTGTTGCAGTGGCACATGGGCACTGCGAGTGAGCAGACCGAGGGGCCAATGGGAGACCAACACAGGGGGGTAGCATCACATGGGGGCAAGTACAGAGGCACATGGGCATTGTGGGTGAGCAGACCATGGGCCCAATGGGAGACCAACACAGGGGGGAGCATCACATGGGGGCAGGTACAGAGGCACATGGAGGGATGATGGGGATCCACATGGCCGATCAGGCTGTGGGGATAAATAGGCACTCACAATGCCATTGTGGTCGGCATTTTCAGAGGCTATGAGAGGGCTAGTGATAGACAGTGAGAGAGCAAGCGAGATCCGGTGACAGGCTGTGAGAGGCTGTTTGAGAGCCAGGGTGCTGTGAGAGGGTGTTCAAGGACCAGGGTGCTGTGAGGAGAAGGTCGATCGAGATGGCTGAGCGAATACCACCGAAGCCCGAGGGCGAAGCCAGGAGAAAGCTTGAGGAAGATATCCGAAGGCACAACGAGAGGCATCGGAAGCAAGAGGCAGATATCCGAGAGATGCTGCGACAGACTCGACAGAGAAATCCGGAACCGGAGCCACCCGCCCCCGCTGTGGATCCTGTCCCCGCTGTCGAGCTGGATCTGGATGAGCAGATCGGAATGAATTTCACACGACGGCAGCTCATCATGGTCAGGGAAAGGGCGGCCAGACGTCGGGCTAACCAGGAGGCAGCTCGGGCTAACCGGGAGGCAGAGCAAGAGCGACAAAACAATGCACCAGACGAGGGCGAGGAGTCGGTGGAGGATCAGTGAGGGATGTTTAGAATAGATGGGGTCCAGCCGTATGTGGCGGACTGTTGCTATGTAGTTTTCGGCAATTTATGGTGCAGCAAATAACTAGATGGCTGCTTAAAACAATGACAGTATATGTGATGTTATCCTGATACAACGGATGAATATATACATAGTTGTTTTTTGTGCAACGCGAGCCTGGTCATGTAAGATGCAATGTCTAATTTTTTTAAATGCAGATGTATTACATGTGTTTATGAAATGTCGTTTGGGGTGTTGGGGTGATTGCTGTGCTCATGATGTAGGTGCATATATGTGAAGCTAGCATTCACTTCAAACGAAATTAAATGAAAATAGGATTCACACACGCACATAGAATTCGACATAAAATTAAAAATACAGCATCACATGTACAGAGCGACATACGCACAATGTGCAGCAAATAATGTAGGCCAAACACTGTATATAATGTGAAAAATCATCTGAGTACAATGGTAGACCGTCTGCTAGAGACAAACTACTGAAACTAAAACAATAGAGCCACAATCAATGCTCTGGCTCTGACTCAGACGAATGCTCTGGAGACAACTCAGGGCCCCGAGCTGACTCTCGCAGCCGATATCTCTGCCTGTCTGGAACTGGCATGGGCTGTGTATCCGAGGGGGAAGACTCGTCATCCTCATCCTCCCAATCAGCCTCCGCATCAGCCCCCAAGCAAGCCAAACCAACAACACCTGCTCCAACTGGCTGTGATACTGCACCTCTACCTGTACCTGGAGCCCTGCGTGGTCGTCCTCTCCTCCCTGGCAGTTTCTGTGCCTTGCCTTTCTTGTTCGGTGCACCCTTGGGCCTGCCTGGTCTCTTGCAGACAAGAGGAGTTGTCAATGCCTCGTCACCCCCATGCAAATCACCTGGCTGGCTAGGCTGGGCCCAAGCTGAGGCCGGCTGGGATAGGGAAGCAAAAGAGGGAACTCCCTGTGCAACTGAGCGAGGAGGATGAGCTCGTGGAGTGTGTGCCCGTGGGGCTGCTGCAGGTGGAGGAACTGGCTGTGCAGGAGGTGAGTACAGTGGCGATATGTACTGAAAGGGGCGCTGTGGTGGCCGGTACTGGTACATCCTGGGTGTTGCCAAAGGAGGAGGATGTGACGTGGGTGCTGCCACTGGAGGAGCCACTGTGGATGTGGGCGCTGCAAGAGAAAACCTGGGCACAGATGGTGGCCTGCCATGGAGACCTGGTGCTGCAGAAGTGGACGGCGATGGAGGGGCTGCAGGCCTAAATGGCATCGGTGGCACTGGAGGAGCTGTGCGACGCACATACACCCTCTGAGGAGTTGGAGGAACTGTAGGCACCTCATGCGGCTGCTCTGGCTGGGACTTTGTGTATGGCATGCTGGCAAGAGATGATGGGGGCGCCCTGACACTCGGCATCTGCTGGGCCTCTGAATCCAATGTGGCAACCAAGTCGGCCAGCTAGGCATCCGAATACAAATGCTCTGGGCTCTGGGACTCATCCTGTGCACCAGCCTCTAAATCCTGTGCACCAACCTCTGAATCATCCTGTGCACCAACCCCTGAATCAACCCAAGCCTCATCCCGTGCCTCATCATGTGCACCTTGTAGACCCTGCATGGCCTCCCAATCTGTGCAATGAAAGTCATCAGGTGCCTGCTCTGGTGTGCTGTCGTAGTAACGGCCATGACTCTGTGCTGCACGCATCCAAACATCTGCGGGACCGGCATCTAAACCACTCTGCCCTCTATCAAGAGCCTCCTCCATCATGTCGACATAGGTAGGTATGCCATTGCCCCCCCCTGTGTGCCCTGCCTGTCTACCGGTATAACCTGTGCCATGTGTCCCACCTCTGCCACGTGATGCACCTGTGACCCCTGCCCGTGGCGTGTGCCCTGCACCTGTATAATCTGCCTCATCCCTCTCTGGTCTGGCAAATACAACCCGAATGGGCTCATCCTCATCATGCTCATCCTCTGACACTGGCTCATCTGCCTCATACAATGGGGGCTCTCTGTGCTCAAGCCCAAGCTCTCTCTCTCATCTCCGCAAGCTCCCTCTCTCTCTCTGCCATCAACTGTGTGCCCAAGTCATCTGCAGGCATGGGATGGGTGCTGTCCGTAGGCAAGTCAACCTGGCGCTCCAAATCGGATATCTTCGTCTGCAAGGTTTAAAATTTGCATGTCAGAGAGACAACTTTATCAAGAAGTGAAACCAACATACCAGGAGTCAACCAACATGCTATGAAAGATTAGCTTATCACCTGCAATGCGCTCATAATGGTCGGAAGCCTCCTGGCGAGACGTGCATTGGTGCTACAGAACACCAACCGCTCCAACTGACTCACTGACAACCGGTTCCTTCTCCTCGTGTGAATCAGTGCCCATGTGCTCCAATTACGCTCACACACGGAGGCAGCACAGTCCTGTGGTGCGTGCATTGAAATACTTCAGCACATTGTGGCAGAGGTGAAACTTCAACGAAACACAAAAAATGGAGGATAAAATGAGATGCATACCTGAGAAAGGACACGCAGTGCAAGACGCTGTATAGATGGGTATGTGCTACCGAACATGGTCCACCAGGTAATGGGTAGCTGCCTCCTCTCTGGATCCTGGGCAGCCGGGTGGCCGAATGTGCCCATGCCGAAACGAAATGCAGCGAGCTCCTCCATGAGCCTGATAGGATCCAAACCTATGTGTGGACCCACCCTGTGAATGTACTGAAGCCAATCGGCCTCGAGCTCTCTGTCTGCGATCTGTGTCGGAGAGAGGAAGAGGGGATGCAGCATGTGTGCAACGCTGTGGATACTCCTGTGGAAGTAGTTCCACCGCGTCTCCCATATGAACTTCAGCTCTGTCATCCTGCAGGTGAGGGGCATGTGGTTTAGGGCATTACGAAAAAGCTTAACACTGACAGAAAAACAAACTAGCAAGTACTGAAAAGATAAAGGTCAATTGCAACACTGTACCGCTTACCTCTCTGGCTGCAAGATGGGCAGTTGCAGGAACTGTCCAATCCGGTCCATGAGCTCATACACCAGTCCAAGTGTCGACCCCTCGCTGTCAGCCATGCGGAGCACAATGTAGGGTGGTCGAAGCAGTCCTGACAATGTCTGTGCATCCCTCCAGAACTGGTCTCCCCTCACCGTGGAAGAAAAGTGCTCCCCATCCTCAGTGTGCGGAAATGTACTGGCACCCCAAAGATCACTGGCAACCATCTGTAGAAGCTGGGCCCTGCACCTGATCAAACGGTCGATGACCACCAAGTCGAATGCAAAGCGCGTGGGGGCTGGCTTACGGAGGTCCAGATGGCTGAACACCCGGAACATGGCAAGAACACGCCTCTTTCTGGTGACAAAAGTCACCAGGAAGAGGGCCTACCCTCTTTTTTTACACCCAGAACCCTTTTTTTTCCATTTTTTTAAACCTATTTTGGTAAGTAGAAGGCAATAATTAAATATTAAAAATATTTTTTAAAAAAATATTAAAAAATGGTACCACCCTGGTACCGCGGATCCCAGATTGGTACCGTACTGGCGGTACCACTGTTATGGTACCGGCGGTACCATAACAGCGGCACCACAGGGCACTATGATATATATATATCATAGTACCCCATGGTACCGCCATTATGGTACCGCCGGTACCATAATGGTGGTACCACCATTATGGTGCCGCCCTCAGACCTGCGGAACCAGGGCGGCACCATAATAATAATATTTTTTATTATTTTTTTTTTTAATTAAAAGCCCTTAGGGTATTTTAGGGTAAAAAATTTTGAAAAAAAAAGTGTCAGGGTTTAGAAAAAAGGGGGGACTGTACAGAGGGACTGTACAGGGGGCACTGTGGGGGAGCAAACCTTGGGGTCAATGGGAGTGCAGCATCTGGGGGAGCAACAAATCCGGACAGGTACACCGTCACATGGGCATTGTGGGGGAGCAGACCACGGACCCAATCGGAGTGCAATATGTGGTGGAGCAATACATGGGGCAGGTACAGTAGCACATGGGCATTGTGGGGGAACATGCCATGGGGCCAATGGGAGTGCAGCACGTGGGGGAGCAACAAATGGAGACAGGTACAAGGGCACATGGAGGGATCATCAACAACTGCACATGGGGGAACAGGCTGTGGGGTTAAATAGGCACTCACGAGGCTATGAGAGCCAGTGAAAGGCTGTGAGAGAGAGGCTGTGAGAGGCATTGTGAGAGGCTGTGAGAGCTAGTGAGAGCCAGTTCGAGAAACAGGGTGTCGTGAGATGGCAGAGCGCATACCACCAAGGCCTGAGGGCGAAGCCAGGAGGAAGCTCGAGGAAGATGTCCGAAGGCACAACGAAAGACATCGGAAGCAAGAGGCAGACATTGCAGAGATACTGCAACAGACTCGGGAGAGACACCCAGAGCTGCAGATCCCCGCCCCCGCTGTCGAGCTGGATTTGGATGAGCAAATCGGAATGCTCATCATGGTCAGGGAAAGGAATGCCCGCCGTCGGGCTGTAAAGAACAGCCCCATGCGTATGTGGCGGGATACGTATTGTTATTTTGATACCACTGTTGAATTAATGTTCAATGTGTTTTTTGTGCAACGCATGCCTGGTGTAATGCAGTGTAATACGTGTGTTTATGAAATGCTAAAGAGGGGGTTGTATTTCTGTGTTCTGCATCTGCTATCAATCTCTGTAGTTGAGACTAATTGAAAATACGCACATACCATTCGAAATAAAATTGAAAACAGAGCATCACAATTACAAATTGACAAATACACAATGTGCAGCGAATAAAATACGTCCAACACTGGATATAATATGGAAAATGGTCTGAATACAGTGTTCGACCATCTGGTTGCCAAACATGGAACATGATATCAAACTGCTAAAAATAAAATAATAGAGCTACAATCAATGCTCTGGCTCTAACTCAGACGAATGCTCCGGAGACAACTCAGGGCCCCGAGCTAACTCTCGCAACTGATATCTATGCCTGTCTGGAACTGGCATGGACTATGTATCTGAGGAGGAGGACTCGTCATCCTCATCCTCCCAATCTGCCTCCGCATCAGCCCCCAAGCAAGCCAAACCGACCAGACCTGCTCTAGCTGGCTGTGATACTGCACCTCTACCTGCACCCGGGGCCCTGCGAGGTCGTCCTCTCTTCCCTGGCTGTTTCTGAGCGCTGCCTTTCTTGTTCACCCTTGGGCCTTCCTGGTCTCTTGCGGACGAGGGGAGCTGTCAATGCCTCATCACCCCCATGCAGATCACCTGGCTGGCTAGGCTGGGCCCGAGCCGAGTTTGGTTGGGATAGAGAAGCCAAAGATGGGTGACCCTGTGGAGCAGATAGTGGAGGATCGGTCCGTGGAGTGTGTGCCCGTGGGCCTGCTGCTCGTGGAGCAACTGGCTGTGGAGGGGCCGCCCCTGCAGGAGGCAAGTATAGCGGCGATATGTACTGAAAGGGGCGTTGCGGTGGCCGGTACTGGTACATACTGGGTGCTGCCACTAGAGGAGCCGCTATGGATGTGGGCGCTGCAAGGGAAAACCTGGGCACTGGAGCCACTGGAGGAGCCACTGTGGATGTGGGCGCTGCAAGAGAAAACCTGGGCACAGATGGTGGCCTGCCATGGGGACCTGGTGCTGCAGAAGTGGATGGCGATGGAGGGGCTGCTGGCCTCAACGGCATTGGTGGCACTGGAGGTGTTGTGCGGCGCACGTACACCCTCTGAGGAACTGGAGGAACTGCAGGGACCTCGTGTAGCTGCTCTGGCTGAAACTCTATGTAGGGCATGCTGGCTAGAGAGGATGGGGGCACCCTGACGCTCGGCATCTGCTGGGCCTCTTGATCCAACTTTGCAATCAAGTCGTCCAGCTGGGCATCCGAATATAAATGCTTTGGGCTCTGGGACTCATCATGTGCACCATCCTCTGGATCATCATGTGCCTGATCTCGTGCCTCATCCTGTGCACCATGCGGACCCTGCATGGCCTCCCAATCGGTACAATCAAAGTCATCTGGTGACTCCTCTAGTGTGCTGTCATAGAAATGTCTATGGCTCTGTCGCATCCAAGCAGCTGCGGAAGGTAAACCCAAATCACTCTGTCCCCTATCAAGAGCCTCCTCCATCATATCAACATAACAAGGTATGCCACTAGCCCCCCCTGTGTGCCCTGCCCGTCTCCAGGTATAATCTGTGGCATGTGTCCCACCTCTACCACGTGATGCACCTGTGACCCCTGCTCTAGGCGTGTGCCCAACACCTGTATCATATGCCTCATCCCGCTCTAATCTGGCGAACACAACCCGAATGGGCTCATCCTCATCATGATCATCCTCTGACACTGGCTCATCTGCCTCGTACAATGGAGGCTCTCTGTGCTCAAGCCCAATCTCTCTCTCTCTCTCTCTCTCTCTCTCTCTCTCTCTCTCTCTCTCTCTCTCTCTCTCTCTCTCTCTCTCTCTCTCTCTCTCTCTCTCTCTCTCTCTCTCTCTCTCTCTCTCTCTCTCTCATCTCGGCAAGCTCCCTCTCTCTCTTTGCCATCAACTGTGTGCCCAGGTCATCTGCAGGCATGGGATGGGTGCTGTCCGTAGGCAAGTCAACCTGGCGCTCCAAATCAGATATCTTCGTCTGCAAGGTTTAAAATTTGCATGTCAGAGAGACAACTTTATCAAGAAATGAAACCAACATACCAGGAGTCAACCAACATGCTATGGGAGAATAGCTTATCACCTGCAATGCGCTCGTAATGGTCGGAAGTCTCCTAGCGAGACGTGCGTTGGTGCTACAGAACACCAACCGCTCCAACTGACTCACTGACAACCGATTTCTTCTCCTCGTGTGAATGAGTGCCCATGTGCTCAAATTACGCTCACACACGGAGGCAGCGCAGTCCTGTGGTACGTGCAATGTAATTCTTCAGCACATGTGCACGAGTGGAAGGTCAACGAAACACAGCAATGGAGGATGAAATGAAATGCATACCTAAGAAAGGACACGCAGTGCAAGACGCTGTATGGATGGATATGTGCTACCGAACATGGTCCACCAGGTAATGGGAAGCTGCCTCCTCTCTGGATCCTGAGCAGCCGGGTGGCCGAACGTGCCCATGCCGAAACGAAATGCAGCGAGCTCCTCCATGAGCCTGATAGGATCCAAACCTGGACCCACACTGTGAATGTACTGAAGCCAATCGGCCTCAAGCTCCTTGTCTGCGATCTGTGTCGGAGAGACGAAGAGGGGATGCAGCATGTGTGCAACGTTGTGGATACTCTTGTGGAAGTAGTTCCACCGAGTCTCCCAGATGAACTTCAGCTCGGTCATCCTGCAGGTGAGAGGCATGTGGTTTAGGGCATTACGAAAAAACTTAACACTGACAAAAAAACAAACTAGCAATTACTGAAAAGATAAAGGCCAATTACATTACTATACTGCTTACCTCTCTGGCTGCAAGATGGGCAGTTGCAGGAACTGTCCAATCCGGTCCATGAGCTCATACACCAGTCCAAGTGTCGACCCCTCGCTGTCAGCCATGCGGAGCACAATGTAGGGTGGTCGAAGCAGTTCTGACAATGTCTGTGCATCCCTCCAGAACTGGTCTCCCCTCACCGTGGAAGAAAAGTGCTCCCCATCCTCAGTGTGCGGAAATGTACTGGCACCCCAAAGATCACTGGCAACCATCTGTAGAAGCTGGGCCCTGCACCTGATCAAACGGTCGATGACCACCAAGTCGAATGCAAAGCGCGTGGGGGCTGGCTTACGGAGGTCCAGATGGCTGAACACCCAGAACATGGCAAGAACACGCCTCTTTCTGGTGACAAAAGTCACCAGGAAGAGGGCCTCACGGATGATGGCTCTAACCCAAGGAAGTGCACCTATGTCCCCCATCAAAAGGTCTACGCCGTGCGCTGCACAGGGGGTATGAACAATGTGAGGGAACTCGGCCTCTAGCAGTACACCCATCTGAATGCAGTTCGTGGCATTGTCCGTCACCACCGTGACGACATGTCGTGCGCCGATGGACAGGATGGAAGACCTGATGACATCAAACATGAACTCTGCCGATATGACTCTCCCCCCCTGATACAATCCACGGCCCTCAAAAACTGTGTGCCCATGCAGCTGGAGACCAATATGTTGAGGATCGGCCTCCTCCTGACATCAGTACAGCCATCGGACATGATGCTGCAACCGTAAGTGGCCCAGTGGCGACGCAGAAGCTCCATCTCTCTAGACAAGGACTCGACCCTATCCCTCAGCATGTGTGTGCGGACAACCTCTGAACTAGGGACTCTCCAGCTAGGGCTGCCAGACTGTGCAAGGCGGAAGGCCCTTCTGAAGGGCTCTTATCCGCCAGTTGCCACTGCGGTTCCACCACCACCCACTGTTGCTCGCACTCCACCAGTTTACGACTTTCTCATGGACTCACCACAGCCCGAGCAGGAGCAGACCCAGGATGCCAGTGACGATACCTTCCAAGATGTTGAGGAGATCCCTTCCTCCCTCCCTTCCCATCCGGATGACCTCCCTAGCCAGCAGTTTTCGTATCCCATGCCAGATGTTCCCCCTCCACCAGTGCACCCCACTTATGCTGCTGCACCCATCCCTGCCAGTGCATCCCACTCTCCCCATTCCACGTCTACAGCCGATGCATCTACTAGTGCCCAGCCTGTCGCGTCATCATCCATTCCCGCCACGTTTGGTGCACCATGTTGGAGGTCCGCTACCCGCCGCCCAGCTGGGAGAGTTCTTAGGCAGCAGAGCATTCGCGGCGCGTCTCATGGGACAAGATCCACCGGAATGGGTGCAGATGGAGATATATATATAAACAGACATGCGCGTCCGGGTCGGCCGCGGCCATTTCGCGTCCGCGTCCGACAACCGGACGCGTCCACGTCCCCGGACGCGGATCCGCACCCAAGGGTCCATACCTTATATATATATATATATATATATATATATATATTATACATCATACCCTAAACCCTAAAACAATAAAAAAAATTTTGCGAAAATAACACGTGAAAAAATTTTAAATTTTTTTTTTTTATTATGGTACCACCCTGGTACCGCGGATCCCAGGGCATACCAGCGGTACCAGGGGACACTATGTTATTTATATATATATATATATATATCTAAGGAAGCGGATGGTGGGCGCGAACGCGCGTAGGCGCGTCCACCCCAAGCGCAATTTTTTTTTTTCAAAAGAAACAAAATACAGGCCCTTCCCCGCTCACTCCCACATGTCCTAAAAGTGCAAGAAACCTACTCACTGCCCATACCTCCATAACTAAGATGGAGTGCGAATGGGCTTGAAATAGCAAACAATTCTAACAGTTTAAACAAGCAGACTATCACTCACTCTGTCACTATCTCTCTCTCTGGCAAGAAGAGCTTCCTTAGGTTTATACTACCGCATAGTCTTCGCAGATATTTGCTTGTGTTCATATCCATCCCCTAGTGGACGCCAGACATGAATGCTCAGTACAATACATCCCTTATAAATTGTGTATGTCCTTATCACTAACCTTTACTACAGAGTGGGGGCTACAACTCCGTCTTAAGTTTGGAATTCAAGCAATCTTTGGGAAAAGTCTCCCAACAGCCCACTATCATCTTTGGAATGGATGTATCACATGGCTCCCCAGAATCTGATTCATCTTCTATTGCATTGTAAGTGCCTTGGTGCCTTTTCAGCCTGTTTCCTCGTCAACTTAGTCGGGTTTAGGGTTTAGGGTTTAGGGTTTCCTAGTACAAAGTTGCTTAAGCGATTTATCTGGTTGTTATTTTATCTATAGCATGTATGCCACCAGTGTGTAAGTTCAACTACTAGTGGAAGTTCAACCACAACAAAATATCTAAAAATAATGATTGAGATTCAGCATACTCTAGGGTAGGATGTGGCTCCATGAAAGATGTTTCATGTAACGAGGTTGTAGACAAAATAGTAAGTGTCTTTATATAACGTACATTTAAACCATAGTTGCACTGCGTTTCTGAAACGCGTTTCGGGAACATGAAAAAAATTCCCAGAAACGTTTTTTTAAAATTTTACTTTTTGGATTTATTTTTGGCAATATATCAGGTGAAAGCTCTAATTAAGAGCATAATTACTGTGTATTTTGCCGAATGTTTCGGGTGCAGGATGGTCTAGTTTAGGTGCATTAACTCCCAGGTTTACGCTTTAACTCCCAAGTGCATTAATAAAAAAAACATGATGCCCCAAAATTCTCCCTCCTCTCTCTCTCTCTCTCTCTCTCTCTCTCTCTCTCTCTCTCTCTCTCTCTCTCTCTCTCTCGGATCCAACAAACTAAATAAAAATGCTGAATCGTGCTAAGTGTTCTGAACCAATCACCATACTGCATCATCCTGAAGCATTTTTCAACCATATGGAATCGCTTTTCAACCATACTCATACTCATACTCTCTCTCTCTCTCTCTCTCTCTCTCTCTCTCTCTCTCTCTCTCTCTCTCTCTCTCTCTCTCTCTCTCTCTCTCTCTCTCTCTCTCTCTCTCTCTCTCTCTCTCTCTCTCTCTCTCTCTCTCAGACAAAGAACAGTACAGAATCGTTACATTGCTGTGAATAGGATCATCATAATATATAATATCGGGCCACATGGCACCAAAATGGGGTACAATGATGTTCCATGAACATAATGAAAACTACACAACTAAGGCTCGTCAGAGTCATGGTAGGAACCATCATCTGAATCTGTGCCTGACTACAGATCCCAAGGGTCTGTAGATGAATCAGAACTGGAGGGAGCCATATGCCGTGGTGTGGCCCTGGCTCTGCCGCGTGCTTTGGCTCTCTGTTGCGTGCTCTGGCTCTGGATCCTCCCCTTGCCTCTGCCTCTGCCTCTCTCCCCTCCTCTGGCCCCCCTCTGCCTGCCCCCACCCTTGTGTCTACCCCTGCGTGTCTGTGTGTCAGGTGGTTGTGATCCAACGCCCTGGGATGGCCCTACCCATTGTGATGATGCCTGTCCGACGGCTGCCTGTGATGCTCCACTCCTGTCTACAAAAAGCGAACTCAGCCCCCCCCCTCCTAGAACCTCTAAGTCTCCCCCTACCTACGTGTAGGAATGGCTGGCTCCTCCTCTGTCTCCGCATCAGGGTCCACCAGCAAGTCAGCCAAGTCATCCCCCTGTGCCTCCAGGCTCCGCCCCCATCTCCTCATCCTCCTCCGTATCCCCCTCAACCCACTCCTCCTCCTCCTGATAGTCAGCCCGAGCTCCTCTCTATAGGAATCCATAATCAAGACTATTCATTAACACAAAGTATTCTCAAAGAGAAAAGAGAGATGGTTAGATGACCCTCTTGTAGAAACTTGTGGACAGTCAATATGAACAGTAGATTGCTTAACAAAAGTGTGTCTCATACAAATGAATGCCTACATATAAGTAGTCCAAGATGGCTATCTACCTTCATGACTGTTGGCTGTCCAATAACTTGACTAATGGCTATCTAGCTACCATAAGTTACATAAAATAATTAAGTACCCCAAATAACAAGTTACATACTTAATTCATGGTTAGACAGATCTCGACCTTTTGGGTCAGAGTAACCTATGGCTTCTACATCATTTACATTTATTATTCTAACACCCTCCTTAAATGAAAATGACATGTATTCACTAAGTAAGAAAATCAGCATGTTGCTTTAAATTTAAAGCTTCACAAAGAGCTTCAAATCGAACTCTAGGCAATGCCTTAGTGAACACATCTGCAATATTATCCTCCGTGGGAAAATATTCAAGCGTGATGTCGCCATTATGAAGCTTCTCCCGAACAAAGTGATAGTGGATCTCGATATGCTTTGTTCTTGCATGAAATACTGGATTTCGTGCAATGGCAATAGCACTTTGACTATCCGTAAATAGGAGAGTAGCTGAGGGCTGGCCATGCTTCATATCGACAAGTAATTGTCTCAGCCATATACACTCCGTAGTATCATCTAGTTTGGATCTTAGCTTATCAGGAATCAATGCATAAGCCGTGCAACCAAAAGTGCGAAAGTGAGAAACCGATGGCTTCCTACCATACCAAACTTCATAAGGAGTCAAAATCTTCAAGGCTTTAGTCGAACACCGAATACTAATGTATGTCGCCGTAATAACCGCTTCAACCCAAAACTTGTGGGGAACGCCCTTTGCCTTAAGCATGCAACGAGCCATCTCCATGATTGTGCGATTTTTCCTCTCGGCAACACCATTTTGTTGCGGTGTGTAAGGTGTAGTCATTTGATGTAGAAAACCTTTGCTTTGAAGAAACGTGCCGAATGTATTCCCCTCCTCGGTCGGTACGTAGTAACTTCGAAGTATGCCCAAATTGATTTTCTATCATAGCAAGTATGCATCCTTCGCATACATGTCCTTCGGGATGCTCCATATTTGGAATGCCTTCCACCATGTTGAATTTCTTCAACATATTCAAACTTCCAAAATTGAGGTGCCCGTACCTCGCATGCCATAGTTTAGCCAACTCCAATGCATGTGAATTAGTAGCAACAAGACCAAAGGATGTCAAAGCTTTAGGTTCATAAATATCCAACAAAAACAAACCTCCTCGCAATGTTCACGAAGCAACAATTAAAAGTGATCTCTTTGGGTCTTTTATAAGACATTTGTCTTCTTTAAATTCTACAATCAATCCTTGATTCATGATTGTAGAGACTAAATGAGATTTTTCTTAACCTTAGGAACATAAAGTACATTTCGAATGTACTTTTCTTCTCCATTGGGAAGAATGAGTGGTATAGATCCAATGCCTTCAATTGGATAGGAGGTGTTGTCAACACCTTGAACCTTGCTTCCATCTTTGATTTTAATAAGCTTTGTGAAGACGTCTCTATGGTGAGTCATATGGCGTGTAGCTCCGCTATCAATCACCCAATCAATGGAAGAAAAAACAGCAACCCGCAAAGCTGAAGTAGTGCTGTTTTCTACTGAAAAACCAGCAAGTCGAGAAGTGGTAGAAATCTCATTTTGATTAGAAATGGGATTGTTAGTGACAAAAGCAAAATCACCATTGAAAGAATCATCCTCCTTTTGATGTTCTAATGAAATCATGGCTGTATTTGTATCAATACCTTTCTCTTTATCCTTAGTAAGCTTCTTCCTACATTCCTTTATGTGGTGCCCAAACTTTTTACAATAATGGCACTTACCCTTCTTTTTGGATCCTTGATCTTGGCCTTCCTTGGATTTTTGATACTTGGAAAAAGAAGGCTTACCTTTCCACTTGCCCTTGCCTTTGCCTTTGGTGAAGAAGGCTTGATCTTCTTGTCCACCAAAATTAATCCTTGTTTGCTCTTCTTGGAGAAGTAAGCCAACAAGCTCTTCAAAGGAGATTTGTTGTCCCCTAAGAGATATGCTTAAAGTAGACACAAATGGAAGATAGGAATGAGGAAGTGAATTAAGAGTAATTGAAACAAATTGAGAGTTCTCGACAATTTCGTCAACGCTAAGAAGCTCTTCACGAAGATCCTTGATCTTCATTAAGTGATTTGAAAGTGTATCACCCTCTTGCATCTTCAATGTTGAGAGTTGATTACGTAGAAAAAGCACTTTCGCCGTATTCTTCACTTGGAACATCTTGGCAAGTACTTCCCAAGCACTCTTGGAAGTCTTGCATGATCGAATGTGAGGTAGGATTGATCTCTTCACGGATAGCGCTATGACCGAATGTGCTTGTGCGTCACGTAGATCCCACTTCTTTTGTTCTTCGGAAGACACCTCCACATATGTTGAATAAGTAGCTCTTGACGGTGTAGTAGGCGCCAAACTAGGTGGCCTCTCTTCATCACCACTTACAACTTCAAACAAACCTTTAGCAATAAGGAGGTTTTTGATCATGTAGCACCACAAGGAGAAATTAGTTCCAACCAACCTATTTTCATTGAACAAAGAACCTATAGATTCAGATTCTTTAGCCATTTCTGAAAATTCAGCTAATAGTAGATGGGAAAAACAGATTACAGGCCAAAATCTACTAAAAAATCATCTGAGCTCCCCATTATTGGCTGAGTTAAAAAAAAAACTAAATTAGAACCTCCCACCGCGTTTGGCATGTAATCTGATTTCAATCACATGAAAACTAGTTGAGCATGGGCGCCCTACTGCTGGCTCCCAAATGAGTGGAGGTTCCAAGCTTTTCCCATCAATTTCCTGCACAAAAAACAAGGAGCCGAACAGTTCTCTCTCCACCAAAATCAGAAAAATTCTGATTTTTATGAACCAAAAGAGGAGAAATGTGGCTGCCTATTGGGTGCCCTCTAGCAAGCAATCAATTCTGAAAAATGGCTCTGATACCATGTAGGAATCCAAAATCAAGACTATTCATTAACACAAAGTATTCTCAAAGAGAAGAGAGAGATGGTTAGATGACCCTCTTGTAGAAACTTGTGGACAGCCAATATGAACAGTAGATTGCTTAACAAAAGTGTGTCTCATACAAATGAATGGCTACATATAAGTAGTCCAAGATGGCTATCTGCCTTCATGACTGTTGGCTGTCCAATAACTTGACTAATGGCTATCTAGCTACCATAAGTTACATAAGATAATTAAGTACCCCAAATAACAACTTAGGTACTTAATTCACATGTATAGGCCCCTAGTGGACCTACGAGTCCCTACAAGTTAGTTTCATACTAACTTGGGCCTAAAATATAAATGACCATGGTTACACAGATCTCGACCTTTTGGGTCATAGTAACCTATGGCTTCTACATCATTTACATTTATTATTCTAACACTCTCCACCCTCCAAGCCCTCGTCATCCCCCTCCTCAGCCCTATCCCTCTGAGGCCTGTCTGCCCTCCTCGAACGTCGTAGAGCCCGTGCGTCAGCCTGCGCCTGTCTATATAACTCTCTATAGATCTCATCATCCATCTCCTCCTGTGTGGGTGGTGCCCGAGGAGCAGCAGCTGCCGAATCCACCAAGCAAGTGTCAGGGTTCACCTACAACCAAAAACAATACATTGTTGTCAGCAATTCATTGCATAATTCGAAAGCAATTCAGTTCGTCAAAGCATAGCAAGAAACAGGGGGTGATGATGTGACTCACCTCGAGCATCTGTCCCCCTCCTCATGTGCGCCTCAACATACGGCCGTTCACAAACACCAACCGCCTACACTGCTCGATGGACAACATGTTCCTCTTCTGCGTGTGATACAAGGCCCAGGTGCTCCAATTTCGCTCGCAAGCTCCCTCTGAACAGTCCTGTGCAAGGACTCTCTTGGCCAGTCGTCGCAAGTCACCTGTGTCGCGCCCATGGTAGCCCCACCATGAAACAGGCCTCAACATATCCTCCCTCCGCCGACTCTGCTCTCCATCAAAAGGAAACTGGTAGCACTTAAAGATCAGCAGCTGGTATGCAATGTTAGTGAGCATCGGACCTGTTGGCAGAAGAAAAAACATGGCTCGTGTAAGTCCTTTTGAATTCACACACTAGCAATGAGCACACTACAGTCACTACTGCAGTACTTAGCCTACCAAGCAATTTATCACACGTACCTGGTCCAGGCCATACGCGCTCCGCATACTTCACCCATCCTCGGTGCAGCTCCCGATCGTCCCGATCCCGAGTCTCACGCCACAAGGGGTGCAATATGTGGGCTACGGCGTGGATGGGTCGGTGGAAGTAGTCCCATCTAGTCTCCCAGATCACTCAATATCGTGCATCCATACCTGCCACAAAACACCCATTAGCCAAATGCAAAAATTGCACCACGAGTCAACCCTAAATGCATGCAATGGGTTTATGGAAACAAAGTACTTACATCTGCCAAGCTGAGCGAATGGAACTCACCTCCCGCGTAATGGTCTCCTCCTCCTGACGAAGCCTTGCAATGCCTCTCGTCTGGGAGGCGTCCATGTAGCATCCACAGCTGCCATCTGTGCGCAAAACTCCCTAAACACCCAAGTGTCAGCAACAGCAAAGGAAATGCCGCACTTGTAAAAGAACTGGCTAGCAAGTCGAGTGCACTGGGCCTGCTGCTCTCTCTGCCACCCGCATCGATCAAGGGTCTGATGTGTGGGCCTAACCTCTCTCTGTTGTGCACATGGCACTCGTGGTCTAACACGCGAACCGGATGGCTAATCTGTGGGTGTATCACTCTCTCTGGGAGGACTTGTCGAACCATGTGCTGCATCTACCGCCAAAGAAGAGGAGGGACGAGAAGGACCCGCTGCTACTGATCCAACCTGCTCATGTGACGCTCTCCCCTTTGAAGTAAGCCCTGCTGCTGCGGGTGGAACTGGAATGGCCCCGCCTGGACCATGCACTGCACCTAAACTAGGCTCTGCACCCCTAGTAGGCCGTGCCTGCATACCTGTGATCCCTGCCTGTGAACCTACAGGTGCTCCTGCCACCTGTCCCTGTTTGGAAACCTGCGATGCAGCACCGTGCCCGTACATAATAGACAACCTCTCTCTCTCTCCTCATCAGAAATCCTAGGGCAATCAGATATGCCCAATGCCCGCCCACCCGGCCCTCTGACCCTCAGTAAGTGAGCCCTAACCCTGGTAAGTGATCCTGTGAAGAGACCACCACAATGCAAGCATCTCCATCTACGGACTCCCGAGCCATCGTGTGTAGCCACATCCCCCTCAGTAAGCTCAACCTCGCCCCAAAGGCCTCGGCCCTGCACCGGCATCGTGTCAACACGAGATCAAACCTGCGAACAAAAACAAGCAAACAACCGTTCAGTAGAAGAAAACACACTGCATTGAAAAACATTACCAGCCTAAAACAGAGCTGAACACATCCGAGCACGCGTCACATTGATTCTAGTAAGATCATAGCAAGTGCCAAAAAACACACGAGACAAGGCGAGGGATAGAATAATTCCAGTGTGAGCGAAAACGGGCGACTAACGCTAGCATGGGAGTCCTTGCAGGCGTCTAGGAGTCCAGTGCAGGCCTAAACCACGCAACCGGCGAATGCTTGCACGATGCTCTAATCCTAAACTTTAAAAAACATGGAATTAGGGCAAGAAAATTGAAATTTGTGCTACGGACGTAGACGGGCAGGGCACACCACCTCCGTATCGCCGAGTAGATGCCTTCCAACTATGGACACGCCTCGATCGGACACCCGTAGCTCAAAACAAAAAAATTTACCTCCACCGCTGGCGCGATTCTAGCCGTGAAGAGGTGCAAAAAAATTTTAATATATATATTTTTTTTAATGCGATTCTAGAATGCAGTTCTGGGAGGAGAAACGCGGTTTCCAAAACGTCCCCTCCCAGAATCGCAATTCTGTGCAACTATGATTTAAACTGCAAATGATTTTGAGGCTGGGGAGATGCTTACAGTAGAGATTTCCCAGCTCGTGAAGTCAGAAGAACAATGCATCGGCCTTCCTGTAGAGATGCTTGTCTGATATATATAGATATATATATCTATATATATATATATATATATATATATATATCATGGTTCCCACGGCACCAATGTCGTGGGACTACAAGTCTGCACAGCACGGTATGGCACACGTGCCGTGCCACGGTACTAAAAAAAAAAATTTAAATTTCAATTTTTTTTAAAAACCCATATATAAGTGTCTATATAATATTGGAATATATATATATAAGTTTTTAAATCATAGAACCCACGGTTCCCAGAACCGTGGGTCCTGGGAACCGTGGAAAGAACCGTACCACGATTCCTTGAACCGTGTTACGGTTCCTCTATTTAATTAAATAAATAACTGATCAATTAATTAATTACCAAATTCACAAATTTCACATATGATTTCATAGATTTCACAGATGATACTGATTTGACATATTGCACATGATGTACAGATGATACAGATGATTTGACAGATGTGAAATCATCTGAAATCATCACTGATTTGACGGATTTCACAGATTTCCCATGATGTACAGATGATTTCACAAATGATACAGATGATTTGAGTCATTTGACAGATGATACAGATGATTTCACAGATGATACAGATGATTTCACAGATGACACAGATGATTGACAGATTTCACAGAATTCCCAGATTTTTTTGGCCCTTTTTTTGCATATTTTTGGGTTATTTTTGGGGGAGAAACTAAAAAAATTAATTAATTAATTAATTAATTAAATTTTTAGTACGGTCAACCATGGTTCTGGGCAAAAAATTTTAAGAACCGTACGGTTCTCAGAACCGTGGTGAACCGATAACGGTTCATTAATTCTATGTTTTAAATGTGTAATTGATACTCACACTATTAATTAATACTCACACTATTATATAGACACTTATATATATATATATATATACAAAGTATATAAGCAAAGTTCCAAGTGTCGTACCACAGCACCTGGTACGGCACGGGTTCCGTAGGTGCCGTACAGGTGCCGTGGAACTTCAGTTCCACAGCACCCACGACACCTGTTTTTTTCTGTCATTTTTGGTATAAAAAACCCAACAAAAAAAAACAGGTGCCGTACCACGGCACGTGTGCCGTGGTACGGCACCTTGTTAGAGTTAATGTTTACATTAGTACCCCTAATGTTATCTTCTAGGTTAACTAGGATTGTTAGGCCATGCTAATTCTAGGGGCCCTTATCTATATTTAGCAAGTTTTGCTATAGATAGGTGTAGGTGCTTTTACCATATATAGAGACATTAATTAGGCAATTGCTTTTAGGCTGCTTTTGCTTTTTGACATAAACCAAAGTCTATAAGTATGATGAGCGCCCTAGTTCATTAGTAATGGGACATAGTTGGAGTACATCCCTTCATCATTGTTGTTCTCTCTCATGTGTATGACTATTGTCTAACAACAATAGGAATCTTGTCTTGGGTTACTTGTATGATCAAGTCAGTTTTCTAACATGGTATCAGAGCGTGGTTCAAGATTCGAGAGAGCAAGGAAGTACTCCAACGAACGAAATCAATTCACAAGGGATTGATTTGGCCATTATCTTCAAGGAGAAAAACAGGTGCAGGTGGTGTCCTTAGGCAGCTTTCAAGTTTAATCTTCAACGACAACGGTGGCAGCTTTGTGGGAGAAGATCCGGTGCATAAGGAGGAGAGCTGAGCTACGTGGAGGAGACTACGAAGTCTGCCTCAGATCTCAGGAAGAGATTGTATTCGGAAGTTTGTGTTATTTGCAGGTTCAGGTTGCTAGAGGACAGATTGCTGGAAATTCAGAAGGAACTGTTCGTTGGAGGAGAGCTAAGACAGCTCGTTGGACTGCAAAGTGTTTGAAGGCTGTTTGCTGGACCTGAGTTCTGGATTAGGAGAGTTCTTCGCTGGTTATCTGCTGGAAAAGCAATAGTTTACCATTTGCTATCCGCTATTTTCACACATGTACTGTGGTAGCCCACTGCTCACCGATCTGTAAGGAGCTGTTCGCTGTGGTAGCACTCAATTCTATGGGTCAATTCACTGGTCAGAAAGATAAGGAGAAGAATCCTTCGCTGTTGGTGGCTGAGGCAGCGATTTGCAGGATGGAGTGCTAAATGATCAGAGGCAGCAAACGTCATGAGCATGCAAAGTTCAACGTGAGGCTACCGTCAACACATAACTAGCAGTCAACACTTCTTCATAGCAGGCTACAGCCAGTAGAAACAGCGTGAAGAGGATTTGCTACGAGAAGAAGTCCGTGACATCTATTATGTTTGTGGAGAAGAAGTTCGCTACATAACAACAAACTATAAGGTGAGGTGATCGCTCCCCATCAGCGAGTTTTGTTGGTTATTCGTTAAGGAAGTATGGAACCTACAAAGGGTGGGTGAGTTTGAAGAGAAGCCAACAAAGATTCCAGCAGAAGGAACCATCAAAGATTTAGCAGAAGGAAGTGTCAAAGTTTTGAAGTGAGCCTAGTGTTTGATGAGTTATCTTCTACGAAGAAAAAGGATTGTCAAACATATTCATGGAATCAGCACAGGTAAAGGAAGGATCGTAAAAGACTCAAGATCTAAGAAGGACCATCAAAAAAAAAAAAAAGTGGTGGAGAGTTCAAAAGCCAAAGTAAACCTAGCTTGGGTTGCATACCAATGTGTATGATTGTTGGCTAAGGTTATCAACTTTAAGAAATCCTAAACGTCAAAGGGAACCTGGTTGGGTTTGCATGCAAGTGTGCATGCTATTGGCTGCCGTTTCTTAGGAACATAATCATACAAGGGTAAGAAGATGGTTGATAAAGGTTCGATACTCTTCAAGGTGGGTTATTCATGTGGTAAAAACTTGCTTGTCTATTTGGACATATATCGCTTGAGTTTTATGATAAACCAAAGTGATTGCCTGTTGTGATTGTCAAGTGAAATTCTTGAATCTATCCAAGTTCATGATCCGTCATGTGGTAGATTCTGTTGTTTCCAATAAGATTTGGAAAGTACAGGTTTTTAATTAGCCTCTGAAAATCAACTAGAAAGGTTGTTGTTTAGCCTGGTAAAAACAACAAGGTTAATTTCTATGAATAGACAGGTTATTGATCAGCCTCAGAAAATCAATATGAAGTCTTCCTAAGTGAAGCAAGTTTACTTCAAGGAATGTTTTTGGTGTGGATGATGTGATGGAAGTGTTTGAATCTCTTAATCAACAGGATGATGGACTTACATATACGTCAGTTGGGAAGTTGGCATTTGACATAGCGTTAAAACAAATAGATGTCATGAGTGCTTTCTAAGTTGGAAAGCTTTGATTGGGGCAATTGACTCTTTGTGTGAGATAGAGGCAAGAGATTCCATGCAAAAGATATTGTCAGGTACTTTGTGTGAGAAAGTACTTGAGGTGGAGTGTCAGCTACTTGTGAGCAAGTATTGCATACGTTATATCTTTCTATTGGGGATGCTCCATTACTTGCATATTGTTTGGTTCATAGATGACATTCTATTTGTATCATTTGTTGGAAAGTGGTTGGACATGAAGTGTACATCCAGGGGGGTAGTTCAACCAAAGTCCAAACCAAAGTCCATCAAGTTCATCACAAGTGGTAACTTATGAGAGTACCAGGAGAATTGAAATGGGTTCAATTCAAGGAATCGACACAAGTGGAGCCAATTACTTATGAAGTACAGGTTTCTAAAGTGGGTGTTGATATATGTGATTTGATGTTGACATTTGTAGATCTATTTCCTACTTATGGTTATCATGATGGTGTTACTGTAATCAAAGAAGATTATTTTTTCTTTATGAATGTTGGGGAGATCCTTACATTTGTGATAGAGCTTGAAAGATGTTCAAAGAGACCAAGGGAGTCAATCTTCAAGAAAAGTTCTCAAGGTCAAGGCAAAAGTTATCATGTCTACATTATTTGATTCAAGGGGAGTCAAAGTTCTTTGATTCAAAGGAAGTCAAGGAATCAGGTGATATGTTGCACTCATGGTAGTCACACATATACACTAAAGGGACATGAAGACTACAGCAAGACATTGGGAAGTCATATGAAGCATGATCGACATTCAAAGGAGTTCTACATCATCATACAAAGAAAGTTTTACATCGAGTAATGAAGACATTGAGATCAAAGTTGAGCATGAATTCTACATCAGAATTAAGGATCTTCTTTACATGGGCTTCATGGAAGATATACATGCATACTTTTGTTATGCATAGTTCTAGATTGTTAGAGTTTATGTTTACATTAGTACCTCTAATGTTATCTTCTAGGTTAACTAGGATTGTTGGGCCATGCTTGCGTGCTAATTCTAGGGGCCCTAACCTATATTTAGTAAAAGTCAAGTTAGACTATAGTTACAAAAGTTTTGCTATGGATAGGTCTAGGTGCTTTTACCATATAGACATTAATTAGGCAATTGCTTTTAGGCTGCTTTTGCTCTCATGTGTATGACTATTGTCTAACAACAATAGGAATCTTGTTTTGGGTTACTTTTATGATCAAGTCAGTTTCCTAACACACCTGGTACGGTACCTGGACCCCATGGCACCTGCGTTGTTGGGTACTTTGTATACAAGTAATTGGAAATGATGCAATACTGAGAAATACCAAGATTAAGATGGATAAAGCTCCATAAGACCATCGACAATTGATGCATGCGCGTCGCCCTGAGCCATTGCGGCCAGTGTATTCATGCTATTACATGGCATTTCGTTCGTGCAAAAGAAAGACTCTATTCTCGTAGCATAAGTGCAACACAGCGAGAGTCCTCATATCCCATCAGTGCTCTAAGTGTAGTAGGCATGTCATGGAATAAACAATGATATCTCCCTCTAATCTCATAATATATCGGGCATCTGAAGATGAAAGGCTCCTCGGACTCTATCTTATGTAGGGGACACAGCAGGCATAGCCAGACAAAACAACTAGAGATGACAAGTTGACCACTACAGAGAAAATTGTTTTATATAATGGTATGTACAATCAGTGAAACCTTGTCATCTATTGTACAGTCAGTGAAACCTTATCACAGATTGTACAATAACAGCATTGCTAGTACACTTCACAGAATGCTTTTTTTTGAGTTTTTTTGGTGAAAAAACTCAAAAAAATAATAATTTGTGCCGTGGGTTTTTTCTCCAAGACACTTGTACGGCACGCGTCCCTTACAGGTGCCATACAACAGCACTTGGAACTATGATACACACACACACACACACACACACATATATATATATATAATAATCAGACATGAGGCCGGGCCGAACGTGGCCATTTCGCGTCCGCATCTGGACGCGTCCGACCCTTAAACGCGGGGTTGGACGCGTCCTATTCTTTTTTTAATTTTTTTTTGGGAGACACGTCCCACGTCCGGGGTCCCCGGACGCATTTAAAAAAAAACAGAAATAGGTCGCAGGCCAGCAGAACCCGCTACCCCGTGCGTGCGAGAGAGAGAGAGAGAGAGAGAGAGAGAGAGAGAGAGAGAGAGAGAGAGAGAGAGAGAGAGAGAGAGAGAGAGAGAGAGAGAAAGAAAGCTTTATTAATGTCTTGTCCATGCCAAAAGGCATATAAGACTAATGAGGTACATGTCAAGTGTGTAGTAACCATGGGAGCGCATAGAACGTCTCCAAAACTGAAATAAAGAAAACAGCTAGTATCAACTAAATAAACAAGTAATCATCTACAATCAAGATGTCAAGTCTGTGCTGGTGCTGTAGAAAGATGTAATGCGAGCCGCAACATGGGAAAGCATTGGAGCCCGCTGGTGTCGTCTATGAGCATGAGCGTGTGTAGTATGTCTCTGTATATGAGGTATGGCTATCCTGGCAGTATAAGTAGTACATCGTCTCTGATCTCTGTGGGCATGTAAGCGACTGTCATCCTCGTCGTCGTAGTAGTCATCATCTTCGGGTACTGAGACACGTGATCTTCGTCTAGTAAAGAATAAAGTGATCAATGACAGATGTAATGTGCTGGGATGTCCCGTGTAGATCTCTCCGCAATATGAACATCTCGTGTACCATCAGCGCGACACACCGTGGGTCCTCATAGGCTATGAGAGAACGTAGAGTGGTAGGTATGTCTCAAAACAAGCAGTGATATCTCCCTCTGATCTCATAATATACCGGGCATCTAAAGATAAAATGCTCCTCAGACTCCACCTCACCGAGGGAGCACAACTGGCAAATCCGCTCCACTCTGGGAATACCATGGAACCTCCCCGTCTCAATAGCTAGCTGGTGAGAAGACACCCTGAGCTGTCCCAGTGTGAATTTGAGGCAGAAGAAAAACATGTTAAGTATGTGAAAACCATGGGAGCGTATACAAACGTCTCCAAGAAAAAACTATACATAAAAGAGAAATGAGTAATATAACTGTAAACTACAAATTGCCAATTGTCCATAAGGGGGGGAACAAAATAGCTGCCAAAAGTAGAGTAATATCATGTAGTGTTGCTGCTGAAAAAGGATGCGATACGAGCTGCAACAGGAGGTAACATGGGCCGTCGCTGACGTTGTCTAGGAGGGTGAAAACTGTGTGCTCTCGTAACATGGCGTCGGGGACGGACATGCTGCCACAAGGGGCAGCATTTAAGGTGGCACCATTTTTGGCGTGTGCACCGAGCAGATGGCCTTTAAGGCGAGTGAGGGATGCAGCAAATTCGACGAGGCAGTATCGGCAACACACGATCTTCTGACCGGTCTTGTTGGTCTTGTCGGCAACCCGCCTGACAACGTCCACCTCGTCCCACAGACCGAACAGGTCGGATTGCACCATTGCGATGGAGAAAACTAGGGAAAAAATGCAGATGAAGCTAAAGCTGGAAGGATGGATTGCTGGAAAAAAAACAGCAGGGTTCACTGTTGGAGAGACGCTGAAAATGGGCGAAGGCAAGGCGAAGCAAGTCAGATGCAAGGCAGGGCATTGCGTGGGCGAAGGGCGACGCAAGGAATCGAAGGCAGGCAGGCGGAAACAGCAGCGATGGCAGGGCAGAGGAGGGCGCAAAAAAATTTCAGAGAAAATGCGAGGGGGGCGGGTAGGTGTTTAGGTTAAAAAAAAAATTAAAAAATATTAAATATTAAATAATATTTATATTGTGGTACCGCGGTACCAGTATGGTCCCGCGGTACCGAGATCCGCGGTACCCAGTACCGCGGGACCTATGATATATATATAATACATAGATGCATTCTGAAACATGGAGCGCATCTATGTATTATATATATATATATATATATATATATATATATATATATAAGGAAGGGGATGGCGAACGTGCGTCCGGACGCGTCCAATTTTTTTCAAATTTAAAAAAAAAAAAAATACAGGCACCTGCCTACACTGCCCCCCATCCCAAAAGCAAAATAAAAACAATTTATGGCCCCTGTTTTTCCCCCGGAATTAATTATCAGAGGGTGCCTGTCACCCGCCTGCCCCCTCCTGTTAAAAAATAGGAAAACAATACCGAAAAAATTTCCAAAAATATTTGCAAAAACATTTGCAACAGACCTAATCACTGGGCCATGCCTCTCATAACCTCGGTATTACTAAACAACCATGGCCAGTGAGCAGTTCATAAATTATTACGAACCTTCATTGGGAACTAAGCTCCAAAAAAGCGGCAAAGAAAGATCTGAGAGTGGTTTCGAGTGAAGGTTTGTATGGCAAACATATTACTGCCCCAAGGTTTAGAAGTGAATGCTCGGGAGGATTGGGGAAAGGTGAACGCTCACCAGAAGAGTGACAAGCTCTCAGGAGTAGAAGTCTTTGGGGGAAATTAGGGCTCACCAGAAGAGTGACAAGCTATACACTACTGTGACTCGGTTTAGGGGATCGGTTTCTTCCCGGATGAACTTCAACATCTTACTAATTAGTTATGGCACTACTCCAACTCGCTACAATACGATGTCGAAATTTACAATACCTGCTCCACGAACCCCCGCGCCTGTATTCCTGGACCATTGATACATTCTACGCAAGTTTAAGTGTATGCTGCACAAGTGCAGCTTTGATGTTGAATCTGCACATACCTGTGGTGCAATGCCTACGACACAATGAGGACGTGGGTGGGGTTAATGATGTTTATGGATGATGATTATGCTTGTGGCTTGTTTTGATGGTTATGGCTGTGGGGTTGTGAGTTTAGGGTGATTTGCTAGGGTTTGGGGTGTTGTGTTAACTGTGCCATTTGTTGGGGTGTCGGGTTTAGGGTCTTATGTTAAATGGTTGAACATCATGCATATGTTTTGAATGAGATGCAGATGTGCTGGTCTCTCTCTCTCTCTCTCTCTCTCTCTCTCTCTCTCTCTCTCTCTCTCTCTCTCTCTCTCTCTCTCTCTCTCTCTCTCTCTCTCATCTTGCACGGAGCAAACCATTGTTGACTAACCATTCAAACTTCACAGAGCTAACCATTTGTAAGCAACCACGATAAATTAGCCATGACACAAATAGACTGTAAAAAAATATATACATCTCATCTGATGCCACTGTACATGATGCTAAAATGTGTATCAATATTTACAAGTCTGCGCTAAACAAATCATCCCTCTGCGTGCCAGATGCATCTGCAGGGGTGTCAAACACAAAGTCTGGCTCGGAGTCTAGAGGCATCTGGGACTCCTCTAGGTTTTGGCCAACGCCTGCCAAGAGACGACTAGAAAAATCATCAATGCGTCCCCTCTTGGCTGGCCTGCCTCTGGGTCTGCCGGAAGGAACCCTCTGTGGTACACTCTTGCCTGGGGGTCTCCCTCTGGCACGGGGGGGTCTCTGGGAGGAACTGCCTGCCTGTGATGCTCTGAGTCGTCTTTGCGCTATGTCTCTGGGCAGCAGCCTCTGTCTCACTCGCAAACTCTGACCAGCCATCATCTGAAAGGGGGCATGATGCGGGGGTACTGGGTGGGGCACGTGGACCATCCCCTGATAGGTCGACCGTCTCGTCTGAATCATATGTGGGCTCATCATCAGAGCAGGGCAATGGAACGTCAGCAGGGAGGGTGGTGGTCTCATCGGCATTGGCATCATCCTCAAGATCACCCCGCAGAGCACGCCGAACAGCATCGTCCGGATCAACCTCTGGCTCGTGATCTACCGCTGCAACCAGGCACTCATCGAGATTGACCTACACAAGTCAATCATTCGTGAGAATAGCCGAAGCAACCGTGAGGGCATTAAACTGAATGTCCAATACGAAAGCAAAACGACTGAGCAACGACTGTGCACCTCCTGCCCTCATGCTCTTCGTGATGCGTCGAACCACTCTAGTGTTGGTGTTGCAGTATACCGGGTCATTGCACCGCTCTGTCGTCAAACGATTCCGCCTGTTCATGTGAAAAAGGCTGAACGCTGACCAGTTCCGCTCGCACACGCAAGCAGAACAGTCCTACATTAATTGGCAACAACTCGAGTGAGTACCGACCTTGTAGAGAAAATGCGAAAACTATTTGGATGGATGAGACTAGACAACATACCTGTGAAAGGACTCGGAGCGCGAGCGTCCTCAGGTCTGGCTGTCCGGCGCCGTAGCTCTCCCACCATGATACAGGCAAGAGCCTGTTCTCTCGAACACGTGCAAGGTCCTCGCCGAACAGCCCCAGAGAGTGCCTGCAGTTGAGCAACGATATGCTTGAGTACACTTGAGCCTGCGCAGGGAAATTGAACGAACAACAGCGTGCGATAGATCAAGAGTTTACCTGTAATCGAGCCTCTGCACCTCGAGCCTGCTGCGGAACCCAGTGTCGCTGCTGAGGAGGCGGATGTATGCGAACCAGTCCGCACGCAGCTCTGCATCGTCGTAATGCCTCTCGCTCTGAAACAGCGGATGCAATATGTGGGCCACACTGTGAATGGGCCGGTGAAAGTTATCCCATCGCCGCTGCCACAAGCGCCTGATAGGCTCCAACCTGTGGACCAAACCATGTGGAGGCAACAGTTACATACCATCGTGTTGCGGCAGCAAGACGAAACAGAGTGCAAAATGGAAGTAAGGATGGTGAGACGGAAAAAAGTTATACCTGGCAGGGTCCAGCTCAGAACACTGGAGAGACTTGCCTATGCGGTCCATGAACTCGTAAATGAGGCCCATCGTGCACCCCTCGCGATCAACGAGTCTCAGAACAGAGTAGATGGGGCGCATGACGTCCATGAGCTGCTGCATATCCACCCAGAAAGGCTCCGTGAAGAGGATCTCGTGGAAGGCCAAGCCCTCTGGGGTCGTGGACAGGTCCATGGCGGTGAACTCTGCCGAAGTGGCCATGTGCCGCAATTCACCCTTGAGCTTGTGTAGCCGCTCAAGCATGATGAACTGGTAGGCGAAGCGGGTGCGAGCGGGCTTCTTCAAGTCGAGCCTGCATTGACAAACGGAATGAGAGGCACACATGAAATGAGCAAAAAAAAAGAGCATCTTGAACGAGCCAAAAAGTAAGTGGCAGGTTATCTGCTGAATGTGCAGAAAAGTGTCGTCATGCGGCGCTTGCGTGTGACGAAGTCCACGACCGCAAGTGCCCTTGTGAAAATGTCACTGACCCAAGGCAAGCGCCCGATGGAATGCAGGAGGAGGTCCAGTGAGTGTGCGGCGCATGGAGTCCAGACAATGGAGGGGTAGTCTGCCATAAGAAGCTCCCCCATACCGCGGCAGTTGGACGCATTGTCCGTCACAACCTTTTGCGATACGTTCACACGATCAGTTCACAGCTCGAGAAACACATTGCAATCAATCGAAAACTACGCAGAACTATTGTATCAACATCAAGCAGCAAATGAGCAAGCAAGTAATGAAAGAATATTATACCTGGACAACGCGCTGTGGCCCGACCTCCTCTATCGCCGCGCGAATGATGCCGTAAATGTACTCGGCCGAATGCACTCTCCCTGCCTCGGAGGCGTCGATGTTGCGCAAGAACATGGAACCGTAACAACTAGAAACAATCACGTTGATGAGTGAACGTCTGCGACGATCAGTCCACCCATCAGCCATGATGGAACAGCCGTATCTATCCCAAGCCTCGTGCAGTGCGGCCAGTCTCTCTCTGACTGATGCAACCCGGTCCTGGAGCAAAGGGCCTCGTAGTGCGTCGGCTGTGGGTGGTGTGTAGCCGGGCCCACAGACTGCAACTTTCGAGACAGCCTCTCGAAAGATGCGGGATGATGCCATGATAAAGGGGAGGTTCAGGTCATAGAACATCTGTGCTATGGTCCTGGTGGCCTCTCTGTGCTACCCCTCTCTAAAAGATCCCGGCATGGACATCTGTCTGGTGCCTCGGGATGTGGATGGCTGGGAGGATGCGGATGGACGATGCGGATGTGGAGGTGGTGGCATAGGTGCACGTGCGGAAGCGGAGGATGTGGACGGGCCGTGCAGATCTGACGGTGATGGCAGAGGCGTAGGTGCAGCAATGGAGGCCGTGGATCCATGGGGAGTACTGGCGGAGGCGGAGGCGGAGGCGGAGGCAGTGGCGGGGGTGGGGGCAGGGGCGGGTGCGGATGCAGTGGCAGTGGCGGGTGCAGATGCGACGGTGGGGGCGGTGGCGCTGGGTGTACCAGTGGCAGGATCGGTGGCAGTGGGTGCACCAGTAGAAATAGAGTCCGCGGCATCTGTGGACGGCTCGCCGGGCTCAGCAGCTGTCTCAGAATATGTCTCCATAATGCGAGCCCTCTCCGCAGCGGGGACGACCATACAAATGCCGATCCCGTAGCATCCCCCCGTGGGTCGGACTTGCAACATCATCACATTCATCCAGTGCCCGTACACACGGTCCTCCACCTCACAACGAGTGGGGGCTTGGTACCATGGCCATCGGCCCTTAGTAATTGGTTGTGCCAAGAATACGTTACAGCCCACCAACTGGTGTCTAACAATCCTTCCCTCTTCTAGCAAGTCATCGATCCTTGATGACAAACTTTGGGTAAGACTTCTGCGAGTCTCCCAAGTAGCATCAATTAAAGGATGTCCTTTCCAAGCCACTAGATACTCCTGGAGGAGACGATTCCTCAATCATCGCTCCCTCCAGTCTAGGACTCTCTTTGGCCCATAACCTCTGGTGTTGTCTCCTCCAGAGACACTAGACCTTCCACCAAGCTATCGCCATCTCACAACATTTCTTAAGATTGTTGATATGAAACACTGAATGCACCTTGCATCCTACAGGTAGTTGTAGCTTATAAGCTACTTAATAATCAAGCATGGTCCACAGTACCTATAGGAGATAACTTGGCGCACTTTCCTGTGCATAGCACCTTCAACTTCGAAGGGACTAGTAAATACACCCACTCTCTACCCTAGCCATAGCCCTGGACAAGTTATCTCGTGACATCTCTAACTTTTGCTGCATCTGAGTTGAAAACTCTACAGCGCTAGGTACCTAACGCGGAATCCCTATGATCGCAAGACTCAACGGCCTAAAACCGTAATTGAGCTCAAATGGACTCAATCCAATGGACACATGTCTCTTGTCATTGTAGGCAAACTCCAATAGGGGTAAATGATGTACCCAGTTTGTTTGCGTACCACTAACATATGCCCTAAGCATATCTTCTAAGGTCTGGTTCACTTGCTCTGTCTAGCCATATGTCTGAGGATGCTCATAGCTACTCATCCGTAACTGTGTTCCCAACCTGGCGAACACATACACTTCCATCTAGAAATTTCCTGTAAACTTGGGATCCCTGTTAGACACAATGGACTTTGGAAGTCCATGCAACCTGACGACATTCTAGATAGACAACTGCCAACCTGTGGAGCTGTGGCCTTCTTGGTTGTTGCGATGAAGTGAGACATCTTGGAAACTTGTCTACCACTACCATAACGGAATTAAATCCCGTCTGGGTCCTGGGTAGCCCAACAATGAAATCCATGGAGATACTTCCCACCTTCCTGCAGGAATCTCCAATGGATGTAGTAAGACCGAAGGACTTACCCGCTCGGCCTTGTTCACCTGAGAAGCTGTGCAACGCTAGACGTACTCTCTGACGTCTCGCTACAATCGTGGCCAGAAATAATGGCTTCTTACCAGTTCACTGGTCTTATCAATACCAGGGTGCCCTACAGGGGGACTATCATGGCATTCATGAAGTATCTTATGACTAAAATCCTGCACGTCTGGCACGAAAACCTCTCTATTTCTCAATAACATACCATTCTTCACAGTGTATGTTAGGTATGTACTGGTGTGTGCCTCTACGGAAGCGACAGCTTCAACTGACTCTTCCGCTTGGTCGACTACCTTGCACACATCAGGTCACACGCGTTGACAATGTGCGTCGCTCTGCTGAGCTCTCTTGGTCTCCTCCATGATATCACTGTCAACTACAATAAAGTTCACTGATGCAGTATCTGAGATAGTGCATTCCCTCTTCGAAAGCGAATTTCCAAATGAAATTCCTACATCAGCTTGGCCCACCGAGGCTCGCAGCTCTTCAAAACTGGCTGAGTGCAAAAGTACTTCAGTATACACGCAAAACTCGGCACCATACAAATAATGTTATAATCGCATACAGCTCCTGCTCTGAGCTCATGTGTGGGATATCTCTGTTGCGCTGGCGTCAATTTCTTACTTTCAAAGCTACTAGTCTACCTTCCTGACTCAACACTGCACCCACGGCAATGCCACTGGCATCCGTCTCTAGGTCGAAAGGTTTCTGGGTATCAACAATCTTGAGAATTGATCAATAGCTCCCCACAAAGTATAGGGTAAGGCCCCCGTTCGGGGGCCTTCAACACCTGGAGGCGGCCGAGGGTGGCAGCCTGAGGCACCTCCCAGGCGCGGAAGGCCCCTGGGCAGATGCCTTCCCCTCCGTGACAACCAAGTGATTTTTTTTCCTTTTTTTTGCTAAAAATAGCATACAACTTACTAATAATAGTATGTTCAGGATTTCAGTTTTCTAGAAATAATTCAAATATACTTTCTAATAATAGTAAGAGTACCTTACTGAGTAATGCACTTCTGTATGTGTCTTAAAATAGTAATGATGCATTACACATTTATTACTTCTCCAAATCTTGAAATAATAAATGCAAGTGTGATATTGTGGCTTTTAAAGTTTCACAAAAATACACTGTAAAAAAATCAGTAGGTTGTTACATTCCCTTAAGGCCCACTCATAGTTCTATTCAATATTCGAATCTATTTAAATCGATTAGAAATTCTTTTGGGAAGAGGAATTTCAGCTATTTGGAACAATGGCACATCTAGAGTACTTACTGTAAGCAGCAGCTTGCAAGAGAGTAAGTTTGCTCAGATTGCTCTCTTGAAACTTCTATAAGATTGTAGAGGATTTGCTACTTTTAGTACAGGAAAATTGTTGATGCAATATTTCTAGTTAAAGATTACTTAATGGTAATCATATTTTGTCTACTGTTTTTCATGTAATGTTGTATCTGTAATGTGCGTTTAGAACTCCTACAAGTGGATCACTAAAAAGCAGATCTACAAGCAAAATGATACTCGATGAAGGAAAAAAACAGCTCAACTAGATGGATCACATGTAGAGGAGATCCCAAAGCCAAATTGCTGGAAGCAAGAGGAGATGGGGATCAATTGCAGCAAGTCAAGTTGGAGGAGAAAAGATAATGACAGATCCAACTCGTCGTAGGAGAAAAATTCCAAATGCAAATGCTGGAGAAGTGCTCAACAAACCAAGTTATGTACAGAACTGATGATCATGTAGCAATCTCCAACTAAGGACAGTATATCAACAACATCCACAGGCATGAAAAGTTGTAGATCTCCTCCAGGAGTTTCTGAAGAGCCTCTTGCAAAGGACACAAAAGGGAAAATCAATGAACTCTACTTCTCCTATGAGCTACTGCATTTCTGCTAGTCAATTGCTCCTACAGAAATTTCTAGGAAAACCTAGCTAGGGCTTTAGGGGTAATATCGACCTGGCTCAGCATACTCCACATCCAGAAGTTCCTATCAGCGAGCTACTGGAAGGGCCCAAAAGCATATAAACTTAAATATTGAACGTGATAAGATGACTTAAACTCGACCTTAGATCAACCGATGTTCATCTTTTTGGTTTCTCGGACCATCAACTTCATCTTGCATAGCTTCTAAAGAAACCCTACGTAGATCATATCACAGCTCCAAACATCAAGTGCAATAACAATGAATGATGGCACATAACTGATTTATGCTTTAGAAAAATACCAATGTCACCCATACTTCATACAGAAGGAGATAAGGTGGCAAATGTACAAGCAAGTGAGAACAATGTAATTTAGTAGTACCTAATCAGCCTCACTGATAGAATTGTAGAAGATCTGCATGCACTTGCAGTACATGTAAGCTGAGATTGCTGATTTTAATTTTTTACAATATACCCCTCAACAATTTTGAAAGTCAATGCGCAATGATAGTAGAATTCTGGAGATACGTTCACCAAGTGAAGATGCAAACACCTGAGAACTCACAACCAGATGGAAACCCTAGAAGCTGACAATGTGCGCTGGGAGTTCGTGTTCAAATATCTATGCAGCTTTGAATTACGAGTAAATTCATACAATAAAAATAAACAGCAGTTCTAACAGGTATAGATAAAGTAGCATAAGAGAAGCCCTGCAAGTTTGAATGACATAAAGAATACTAATATGAATATAGCAGAGCCTGCATAAATCAGGAATACTATTATCCAACGCAGCAAACCTACGACACCTTTCAATGCTGATTGACATAAAAGTAATTGTGACAGGTGAGAGCACAAAGGGGTTGACATTTTACCCTCTGGACACGATAATTATCGCCAGCCCTCAAAAGGTCACACTTGCGCGCAATCAGTGAATTGCGAGAAAAAAAAACACAAAGGCAGTAGCCTACCAACAAAAATTGACGTGCACGAGCGGAAACTTCCCCTACGATCTCCATAAACGCTGCGACCTTCTCTTCCTGCTCACTTTCGCCAGGTTGCTGAACCTCCATTGCTGCCAAACCACACTCACTCCAACAGTAACAAACCCTTAGAGCTCCCAGCTCCGCTCTTGCTGCCAATGCAAGCACGATCAATCAGCATACGAACACAGATTTGTGAGTGACCTAAATCCGCAGCTAAGGAGACAGAAGTCGCTTGTCTCTTCATCCCGCCATCGCCATCGCCATCGCCATCGCTTCACTTGCATCATCCACCAACAAATAATAATAATAAAATAATAATAATAGAGAGAATTCATGGGACTATATATGAAGTGGGTACCTCATCTTTTAAGGTGGCCCAATCACTCTAAGGGTGGGTCTTCTTTGCCTCCCTCGTCTCTCTTATGCACAAAGCCTGATAATGCCCAATGTAGTCCAACTCTCAACACGTGTACACAAAAGCCTGCCTGAAGTTTCACACCAAGCCACATGTATATGCGTGTCTTTTGTCCCATAACTAAAAAGTAATATTACTTTATTGAAAGAAAGATGGGAAAATCCATCAAGAAGTGCATGATTAAAGATACAAAAGATTGAACACTCAAAGGCAAACCTAAATATATAACTGATCTAGATCTGCTTGAAAACTTAAGAAATTCAAGTTTAAACGAAACCAACAGCATGGAAAGCATCACTTTGTAGCGTTGAATACACGGGAACCTCTAAGCTATTATTAAAACTTGCACACGTGTCCTGATGCTCTTGAAATATGTTGTTTGTCCCGTTCGTGCATAAAACTCGAGAAAGCTTGCTTGCATGGCACCTTCTTAGCTGACATGTGCCACATCCTTATTTAAGCAAGTGTTAAGTTGGCACCATGTGTCAATAAGCGACTTCGCTTTGCCTCGGCCTTTCTCCCCCCCCCCATATTTTAACCTTGACAATTCCAATGAACAAATATTGACCACCACTTCTCTTTAACATTTGGTTGTGTTCAAGAGTATTACTCTATGGTTGGATCTTTGGCATACCATTGGTTCATTTTTCTTAAGTTTTCTTTGGCAATTCAACATGCTAGCCAATCCGCATGTCCAAAAGACCCCCGCGCCGCCCCACCCCCCCCCCCCCCCCTCTTATGACAAGGGCCCCCCCTTTCACCTCATGTGCCACATGGTGTCAACTCAAAGCCAGTACAAAAGGGAGGGAGTTTCTTTTTCTCCCAAAAGAACAATGGGAGCACTCTACTTAAAATAAGAGACTTGCCGAGAAGTCGAGTGTGAAGACACCCTAATAAAAAGTTTCATCCTTGGATATGGGTCAAAAATTCGTAAGGTCCTCCACTAGGTCTTGGAATCCATCATGTACACTTTAAGGCTTAAGGCCAATGTAAGTTATGGCCCTAGACTAATGGCTTTTTGTTGGGTGGCATGGACCCCTAACTCCGCTAGCCAAATTCACATAAAATCAATGCAAAAAATTGGCGTGAACAAGCCTCGCACAATGTGTCGTTTATGATCTTGCCCAAGAAATAAGTGGTGAATAATCAGCCTAAAACCGAGATGAAATCAAACAATGAAGCCAACCAAGCTGTGATATTTACCATTTTTTTGGATCTTGCAACCAACTAGATATCTATATAATGTTTTACGAGTTGAGGGAGTTAAGATTGGTATAAATCAAAAGTTGTATTATAAGAGTGATGCAAGCTAGTTATCGACCAAGTACAAATATATACAAAGTGTTGAAAGTATTACAACATCATGGAGGATAGTTTGCAATTGTCGAAATGCATGACATTTTCGACATGCAATATGCCTAGCCAATATGTTGTTGCACGACAATGTATTCAAGGGCACCAAGAATAGATGTATCACAAAATGAATTTTTGGGTACCAAAAAAAATTTGATAAAAGACTTGATACCAAGGCAAATCCATATTTTGCCCCTAGTTCAAGTTTCAATATGAGTATTGCCTAGGCCAATACTAGCCCTTGCCAGGTGTTGTCCAAGTTCTGAATGAGTAGGTACCCGATTGGGTTCTAGTTGTCAATCCTAGTATCACAATAACATAATCATGTTGGTTCCTTGATATCTAGGTTGATACTCGAATCGATACCAATCGAGCACCTATATACCCGCCCAACATTGGTTGCTATTGTACATGTCATGTGTAGGGTTGACAATTTCTTTGAAGCCGATCCTAAAAGTCTTTATTCCAAATTTCCCTTTTTGTTAGCAATAGCTAATGTTGTAGCCATTGGATGTCATGCCCATGATTGGACTAACCTCAATCTTTGTCTCGTGAGGAGGTCAGAAAGCCTAACTCGACCCATGAATTAATTATGATTGTGAGGGGTTGGGTATCTCATGGTATTAAATCATACTTAAATGATCTAGAGGCTTCAACCCATATGGTGGATTTATATGAAACTTGTCGGGAAAAAAAAAAAATGACGACACACAAAAATTGCATACGTGCAAATGTCAGGCTTTGCGGAATGATCCTTCTTCAATGCATGACTACGACTATCAAATTCGAACCATACTACCGCGACAAGAGTCACTTTTGATTCTACTTGATTCCAATTTTAAAGACATCAAAATTTATAAGATTGATTACGTAGGTAAACATAAACAGAGTAGAATATTAATATGCGTATGTGTTTCATGCTCAGACAAAATTGTAAAAGAATGAAATGAAATAACAATTTCTTCAGAAAAACACATATTCATTTTGACATAATACTGAACACAATAAAATCGTAGAATTGTATTCAATAAGAATCATGTACAAAGCAGATGAATCACGAGCACAAGACTTTAGTGGATTCAACCGCATACTCATAAACAATTTTGTAAATTGATAGTCTCTGACACACTTCTGCTAACAAGCAATGAAATGATACTAACAAAATTCTCTCACAAATTGAGTTCTTGAATCAATTGACTTGATTAATTTCAAGAACTTAGCTTGATAAATGATTAACTATTTATACTAGTTAGGAATGTTGCATGGGCTTATCTAAATGACGGTTGACAGCAGCCATTTAGCCGGGTCACAATTGACACTTAACCACATTGAGATATAGATCGCAACTGGCACTTAGCCATATTTTGTTGTCACTTATCTAGTTAGGTTTCACAACAATTGCTTGCTAACAATGGTTAGAGCAAGTCGATATTTTGTTAACTTTCAACAAATATTTGCTGACCCTTTGATAGTTGCTCGATAGATAGTTCACATTGTCGTGTTTGAGATTCGTAAGTAGTCATAAGAGTGAAAGTCTGTAAGCAAGCGGGTTCGTAAGTAGTCATAAGACATAAGCACGTGAAAACGCTTGTAAACAACCGTAAAGCATAAGCTCATTAGCAGGTCTAAAAGATCCGTAAACGATCGTAGGACTTAAGCTAGTGAGCAAACGTAAGAGCCCGTAAGTAGACGTAGAAGTCCATGAGCTCATAAGAAGCCAATGTGATTGTAAACATGCTTTGCAATTCCCATGTATTTATGCAGTCTATACAATAATGCGAGTAAATTTGCAGCAACTGGATAAATGAATGGATGTAGATTAAAAATTGGATTAGAGTGATAAGGATAATAATCCAACAAACTAGCATCAGTCAGTGGCAAATGTGGCCTAGTTAGGCTACCGATGTGTCCCAGCGAGGTGTAGTATATCACTCCTAGTTGGGGTAGAGCCTTGGAGGGTATAAGTATATCCATAAGCCTCTTTGAGAGGAGATCTTGATTTGTGAGTTGTAGCTACATGCAGCTAGTTTTGACATCTCTCCTACCTTTGAGTTGTTGCTTTGAAAAATTGTTGTGTTTATTGGCTTCAGCATCCGGGTTGTGATTTGGTGAACTTGAACATCATAGCCAAAGCTAGGAAGAATTGCATCTGGAAGCACACAAGTGGAGGCAAAGAGGTGGAAGAGGAGAATCTTGCAATCTGGGCTCTATAAATTCTTGGGGGAAGAGACAAAGCTTGGATTCATCAAGTTTTCTAGATATTTTTGGGTTTGGAATTGCATCTTATCGCAAGATAAGTGCACAAAATTCATATTAGCATATACATAAGAAGACATCCATGTCTCTTCCAATTTAAACATGGCCTTTGCTATAGCTCCTTCTTCTAGGCATCCTTTTATTTGTCTCAATGAGCTAAATGAAGATGTGGCCAACTTTAGCCTTCTTAAGGTACCATTCTTAAACTTAGCAAGCTTTCAAATTAATTTTTTTTGTTGTTCAAACATTGTCTGAAGTACCTACACATACTCTTAAAAAAGGTCAGATACCAAAACATACGGTTTAAAAATAGTTCATTCTTTTCTAAGTTCTTGAATCCTCACATTCTACTTGTAGAACTATAGCCAGTTTATTTCCTAGCCTATCCTCGACCTAGGATCCAAGCACTCAAGCATCAAGGAGATGAAGTTAGTTGTCACGCGTAGGTTCGATCCCATGAGAGCGATAGCATATCTCAGAATTTAGCATGTATGAAAGATCCACATCTAACTTTAACATCCATTAACCCTAAGCATTAACACTACATCCATTAACACTAAGATCCACAATGATAATAGCTTACTCTCTCTCTCTCTCTCTCTCTCTCTCTCTCTCTCTCTCTCTCTCTCTCTCTCTCTCTCTCTCTCTCTCTCTCTCTCTCTCTCTCTCTCTCTCTCTCTCTCTCTCTCTCTCATATAAAAGACGTAAGAAATGACAATCCCAATAACACTCAAATCCAACAATTAACAAATACAACAAAAGCACGAGAGATGGAAGCATAGAGTTAGAGAGCAAGGACATTCACAAGTCCATTCCATAAGAGAACCAATCTACTTGTATTGAAATGAAGATTTGAACATGAGGAGCAACTCGAATTTGGCCCTATTTATAGTGGAGAGGAGGGCCTTAGCCTCAAAATCCTATTGGCCCATTTCTACCTCCCTAACTATGTAAATTTAAAAAAGAGTGGGAACCCATTTCAATAATTGGAAGGAACCAATTTGAATTCTAATTTGAATTTGAATTTGAGCCGATTTTGGTGGGAGTCCCAACTTTATTCACTAACTTGACATTAGACCCTCCGACATTAAAATCCATGCAAAAAGGTCTAAAGTCCTTTTATTGACTTTCTAACTATCAAATAACTATGTGATCATCGAGTTGGACTTACACACGTAGGGTGCCAAATCCCTCTCACTTATTAACTAGGGTTAGGGTTGCCTTGAGATCCGCAAACCCTCCAATAGTATCCCCCTCCAAAACTGGTGGCGGTCCCACGACACCTTGCGAGATTGATTTAATGTGGACTTTTATTAGCATCCCATCATATTTTTATTAAATGATGCTACACCTTCTCCATGAAGTCGAGTCGGGCAGTGTTAAAATCCAAATTGTGTGGTAAAAAACACCTATGTGCTCCGGAGATCCACTTTGATGTTGTCCAAGCAGTGAATCGGGATTCCCAGGAGCCTCCCATCATTGCAGCACGAAAGTACAATCTTGCTAGTGGCAATTGATCTTTGACATTGTCTGACGCCATTAGTTTATTTGGATCGAATGCCAACATGGGAAAGCAATCATCCCATCGAGTAGCAACGGACACCAACATAGTCATGTCTTTTGCAAAAAATGTCGATTGCCTAATTGTCGGATCGGGAGAGTGCATGTACTCTCGCTGGTATGCTTGTAGCGAACCCATATCTGAAATGCGCTGCTCCATTTCTTTTTTCTTATCCAGCATAGACTGGATCACTTGCGCAAGATTTGAAACTAAACCGAGAGCATCACTAGAATCTACTGAGGTGGAGGTGGTAGCAGCAAGAGGAATTGGTGGTACTGTTCCTGTTTGGCGTGGAGGTGGTACCTGCAATTCTTCTTCTTCAAAGACATCTTCTCCTTCAAATCGCTCTGGCACCGTGGCGACGAACTGCTTAGGAGATTTGACCGCTTGCCCACCCTGAAATGTGTCTGGTGCCTGATCTGCTACGGTCGGTATCTTGGTGTTCCGTCTAAAAAGTATCATCAAAAATATTCTCAGAATCATGGACTTGTTTGAATCCTCTTTCGAGGGATTGGAGGTCAAAGGGCCCTGGACTTTGGAACATGGCAAAAAATTATGAGGCCCCAAGGGGGTTGGAATCATCGAGCATGTCCATAAAATGTTGCGTACCCGATGAAATTGCTCTGGTTTGTGGGGGTGAGGCGGCCTGGGCAGCTGTGATTGGAATTGTAGCTCCAATAGTCACAAACTTTCCCTGAGAGGAAGCAGAGGCAAGTTCAGTGCGAATAGCATCAGGGGGTGGTAGCACAACAGTGGTTGGTTGCCTAGTGCGACGATGTGATGCGGGAGGCAAGTCAGGAATTACGATCTCGCTACGTACACGACGATGACTATGTGAACTCGATGCTTGCTGAGAGGATTCAGTCGGTGCTTCTTCATATACAAAAAGCACGGAATCCATACTGAATCCATGGATTTTATTATCCAGGTAGGAGGCTGCTAGGAGAAATAATAGTTGACCAGCAGCAAATTGATGTTTGGTATTGCTCTTGGTAGCTCATTTGAGCTCTCCAAACATAGTTTTGAACCAATTATACGGTTCAAAAGGCATTTTAGCTAATTTGGCATAAGATTCAACTATCCTATGCAAGATCTGGGCAGAAATGCACTCTTTCCTAAGGTTTCCAACCATCAGGAAGCTATTCAGAAGCTGGGAAGCTGCATGGATGGCAGGATCTTGAATTGCCTTTAACATGTAGCCGTCATTCGTCCAATATAGGACATTGGTGGTATCAATATACGGCTTAATGGCTTG